>JAJIZL010019351.1:1041672-1058660 GCA_023969395.1 Amblyomma maculatum | reverse complement strand
TTCTAAGTTGCAGTGCTAGGTATTCGATGTTTGACTCTATTTTCTTTATGTCTCGACCTGGTACTTAGCCTAGTTTGGATAAGCTGCGATAACATACATAACATCATGATGATGATGATGATGATGATGTGTCATGATGATGCGAATACACATGCTTATACTAAATATTCGCTATGGTAGTTGGGCAGAAAGCTGAAATATTTCACGTAGTTCAAGGCCTTTTGAAGAATATGTGGCGAAAGCAAAATGATTAGATTGAAGGTGATCCTCCCTGAGTCTACATGATGTGTTTAGTGCGCATAAGGAAGGCAATCATCTTGCGGGCAATCACCATCAATGAGGAAAACGACAAGCTCAATAATTAAGTGTTGCGTGTAGACCTTTCGCATATTTTGCTTCAAGTTTGCGCTTTACAACTTTCATGCTAAATGCTTTGCAGCCAGGCGGGTTTTTGTGGCGTTGCGCAGAATTACGAATAAGGAACACGTTGTCTTCTTCTCAACGTACCTAGGCACGCCCTTATCATCAGCGGTAGTGCTAGTCACTCAAATATGGCTGCTGCCCAGAGCAGTCATACTCAATCTCTGTGCCTAGTAACATGCGTAAACGGGAATTCAGGCAAGTTATATGGTATTTACACTATTACACTATACATCGGTGAATGAATACAACAAAGTTTTATTCACCGCGTACCATGCGCAGTAGAAGTCTCCCTAT
Organism: Amblyomma maculatum; assembly: GCA_023969395.1. NCBI lineage: Eukaryota > Metazoa > Arthropoda > Arachnida > Ixodida > Ixodidae > Amblyomma > Amblyomma maculatum. The sequence continues at coordinate 1,057,943 of JAJIZL010019351.1, read as the reverse complement.
CTAAGTTACAAGGGATATATTAAATTTAACTGATTAAATAGCACATGTATGAGAAGAACGCCTTTTGCGGTGGCTGCAGTGCTGACAACCACTGCGTTTGCAAGCGTCTACAAAGTTTTTAAACGTGTAAAGAGAATATGAGGAAGCTGAAGAGCGTCATGAAAATAGAGCAGAAACGGTATTTAGAGAAGCCGTTACAACAGATGGGTCTTAATTTGAGCAGCCAAATTTTATTATCGTTCGGTGCCACCATGCTTGGGTACAGCCACAGGCCTGTTTTTAACGCCATTCAAAACTTCTTAATAGAAACAAAACATCTACCTTGCTAATATGCTTTGAAGTTTTAATCTGTACATATAAATCTTACTATTCTCCTACTGCGTGCGTTAGTGTTTACTCTTTTTTATTTTGATTTTTCATATTTACATTTCCTTCTCTATTCCCTAGCATTTATTTTTATTTATTTTTGCGATATAGTTATACATCTCAAAATCTAATATCTCTGCACCCCAATTCTTGGCCGATCCCCCTGTGTGGGTACGTGCCATCAAATTAGAGGAGAACAACAACAACAACAACATGCTTAGCGGAATAGGCTTTCTGAACAACCACAACACTTTAACTAAGCCCCTTTGTGCAGGTGGAGGCCATTTGCTGCTTTCCGACAGCGTTGTCAAGACTCTCAAGATGTATGGATGTAATGGGCTATCAGCTACCATTCGTGAAAAAGATCTTGTGCACAGGCGGAGGCATTCCTCCTACGCTCGGCAAGAGGCTTCTGAGCCAGCTCAAGCTGACTGACCTCAAGAACTTCCTAGGCTGCTCCGAGGCGCTAGCGCCCTACTGTATACCACCTGCAGGGGAAACCAGCGTCGAAAATGTTGGATTTCCGTCACCTAACGTAAAGATGAAGGTAATACACCGAATCACTTCAAGTACAATTGCGCCGAATGTTAGCAACACGGCAGCTTTGTACTAAAGAGGATCCCTCGGTAGGAAAACAACTGGTAGAAACTTTTGGAAGTTCTTGATGCGCGTTCTGGGAGTTGAAAGAGCATGGTTTCTTACCATGTCCATATTATGGAAGGTGAAGCGGCAACCGCCTGTAATTAGTTGCGAAGCATTTCTGGGCTCGAAATCTGTACTTGCTTGCCTTCTAGTCTTCGCCTACATTGGGTCACTGCTTCTAAAAACATAAAAACAGATTTTATTCAAGCTGGGCAGCTCTCGCAATGTAGCTGAGTGATACACGGCTTTAAATGAACGAATATTCAGGTATTTATTGCGTAATCTGCGATATCAGCGTGAGCCATCTGTCGACTGTTGTTAGTTTACTTTTATGAATTCATTATAATGCATCGTGAAAACTACGGAGGTTAACCTCAATTCCTACAGTAGTTTACATAGTCACCGGAAACCATGTTTACTGCAAACGACACTAAAACTCTAATTTGACATCTGACGGTTGGAAATTGTTTCTTAGTACTCCTAGCTTTGATTCCACTGCGAATATGTCTCGAGACGAGTCATAAACACTGAGGGTACTTATTTAGCCTTAAACCTTAATGTCATTATGTGTAGAAAAATTTATTGAATGTTACGTTTGCAGAAAACGTTGTTGCGGTACGTTTTATTCGCGTCAAGCCACCAAATAATATACCAAGGTTAATCGGAAGTGGGTTCGACGCTGTATACGGAAGTATACGAGATTATGTATTCCTAATCATTCTACAATTTGTTTACGAAAAGGCAGCTACATACATAACGCAACCCCTAAATCAGTTTTAAACCCAGTCTCGCCTATTCCTAATGCATCGATTTCAAAGGGCCACCGGCTAGCGCGTTCCTCCCAACAGGTTCTTCGTTTGGTCCTGAAGCCACGTTTGCGCCGCTTTCGGCGCGTCTCTGCAATGCGCCGTATTTGACAAACGCGTTTTGTTGGTACACCTGTGGTCACTTGTTCGCGTATGCCTGTAGGTAGGTCACCACCGCTTGCGGCGGGGGCTAGCCTGTCACCGAATTTTTATCTGTTGTAGGCCGTCATTGCACCCGCCACCGCTTCGGTGGTGGACGACGGCTGTTGTAGCGACACGCGTCTTTCTCTCCCTCTTCCTTTTCTTTCTTCTCTATTTTCTCTTCTGTCTGCACGAGGCAGCAGAGGTGGCTAAGCTACAGAGCCAGTAGCATTCCCGTGCATTTTCTTTTCCATCTTCCTACGGCCACAACAACAACAACGTATACCTGTGCACTCAGTTCGCAGTTTTTACCAAGACGGAACACTGAAGTTTGATCCGAATTTTTTGATCGCAGTATATCTGCCAGGGGTAAATGTTAATCATAGATATTTCTATCTACATAGATATTTCTGTCTAAAAATGGGACAGCACGCCTAGCGTCTATATAGCACTCAGTGGGAATTGTTTCTGTTTGAGCCACTCAGCGATGCTTTTTGAGGCCACCGATATGGCACAAATTTAGGCATGAGAGAGGCAGCGCAAAATTGGTTTTAGGCCCAAATAAAAACCTTCTTCTTGGAAGTAATACAAGAGGATATACGCAATGTATATTCGGACAGCACGAGTGTTTTGGGGCGGGAGGCTACTATGTAGAAACCTGACGAACATGTTGCACCTTGTTCTTTAAAAAACTGCAAAATCGAACTTGTAGACAATTTTGCACTGGCCCTAGTAGCTTCTGAATTTTATCGGAGAGCAGTCTTAGAAACAGTGAGTTTTGATGCATGTGTTCAGTGCAGGGAAAATCTGGTATTTGTGCCAAAAGAACGTTTTAGCGAAGCGGCGAATAATACCGTTAATATTAAGATAGTATTTCGCGTTTGCAGTTGCACTCCAGCTTGGTGCACTTGATGTAGGCTCTGGCGCTTTTGCTTCATAAATTCAACTGTCATCTATAGGGAGTGTATGTAACGAAGTTGTGCAAGTCTGTAATACTTTTGTACGGTTCTGTGTATTATTTTCTGCTCCTGGCAAATCGTTGCACTTTGTTGTTTATATCTTTCTACTTCTGTTTGATCACGCACCCGGCCCAATGATGTTTCCAAAAGCTCTATTACTAGGTTGTAATCAACGTCAGCATCTTCCCACCCTCGTTTTGTTCGGCGCCGCAGTATGAAGCAAAAGTTTGAGATTTCTTCCTCCTGCTCACTGGCCTTCAGCAGCCGGGACGCAATTTACGAGCGGAAAAACGATATGAGCACCACTTTGTCAGTTTCTCTTGTGTCCCGTACAAGAAGAAAGTTCAATACTTGCGTCTTCGCGTTCGATCTCTCTCAGCGTCCTTTTTTACGAAAGGTAAAGCCCATGCTCACGGAGGCTCACAATTGTGCGGGCTGATGCAGCAGTCTGGGATGAGGTCTTTTTTCATACCGAAAATGATTGCCTCATCCTAATTGAATAGCTTTTATCACACTGACTTGTTATACGCTTGCAGGTCGTAAACCCAGACACAGGAATAGCCTTGGGTACCATGGAGTTCGGAGAGATCTGGGTGCACTCACCGAACGTGACCCCCGGTTACCTCCGCCCCAGCGGGCAGCTACAACCAGTCACGGACGACCAGGGTTGGCTTCACACAGGTAAGCCACCAGTAACCCCTGGCAGAGCGCATACAAGTGCCTTTTAGAGCGCAGCTCTTTGGCGTCCGTTCTTGGGTTTCGCGTCGGCGTCGTCGTCGGCCTCGTAACCAGCTCCGCCCCCCTTTCATCCCGCCAGCGCTAGCAGCGACCGACTGATACCGCTGGATGCCGCTGACGCCGCTAGAGAGTAAAGATAACGTGACTGCATAGAACACCGTCGCCGCCATGCAGAAAGAGGAGGGGAGGGTCCCCCCCCCCCCCTCTGTTCCTGTGTGGCGGATAGGGTGCTCTTCAGTTGCCGACGCGCCGGTTATTTCACGTAGGCCCCGGCACGTCGACGAATACGTGACCACCTTCCCACGGCTAGACCTGGTTCTTGGCGCTGCGGAAGCGAGGGTATCATATTGTTTGCGTCGGCATCGGCGGCGTTGTCCCTGAAACCAACTCCGCAGCTGGGGTTGACTCACTATCGGCGTCAGCAGCATCAGTCAGTCGCTGCTATCTCTTCCCTCCTCCCTTTATCGCGTTGTCCGCTTGCTGCGCGCGCTTCTGCCCCCATCGTTTGCCGCTGGGTGTACACGCCGCCCTCCTCCCCCCTCTTCCTGCGAGTCTCCGGTTGTCAAAGCGCCGGCTCGAACTTAATTCCTTTCTTCGCTCCTCCTCCAATGCAACCCCTGTGCGGTGGCCATCAGAGAGCCAGATCGGTGGCGGCGGATTTGCCTCAATCTATCGAAAAGGTCAAACAGCTTATTTGCTGCGCTCAAATTTCGCATTAGGAAGTAACGTAATCGTCGGTAATTTTTTGTTTTGGTAAAAAAAACCACCCAACCCGGTTCGTTTGTTTACAAGCATGCTAATCTGGGCAAGATGGAGCGTTTGCGTCTTTCGAAACGTAGCCCACAGAAAAAAAAAAAAACAGGACAAAAGAACGCAGACACACGACACGTAGCCGAAAACTCACAGCATTACTTAGGCTCTGAATGGGTAATTAAGGATAATTCTTGCTCTCACAAATTGGTAAGTTGTGGTCTCTAAGGGCACCGTTAAAGGTGCATAATACGGATAGTAACCGAGTACCTTTGCCTAGATGGTTTTGGTGCATGCAGTACAAGTACAGGTCGAGAGCAGTAGACGAACTTTCCCAGCGCGCTCTAGTGGCTTAAGTGGGTGCAGACAGGAAGGGTCCCCACGGACACACTCTGCAATTTTGATGCCGACCTTACAACACCGGCAGGGCCAAAAGCCTGGCTTTACCGTCAGGGCTTGTCCCGACGATTTCATTGCTTCGTTCTGGGACTTATCGCTTGGAAAGAGTCTTTGCTCGCCCACGCGTTCTGCTTCGCCATCAATGCGATAACTTTTATAGAGTGCGTGCTGGCATGCCTGCTGCGGTTAGCACTTCGTTTCGCGGTTACCCGCGGATCTACCGCTGATCTATCGAGTTACGACAGACCGGCCGTAAACCTTGCATAACAAATTAAAAGGGTATCGACGCACACTGATGGCAGAAACCCAGAGGCGGTATTGCCAATGGCATAAGCCGAGCATCAAAATTTCAGGACGGGTTGCAGCGGTCCCTCGCTGCCTGCATGCTTTATGCCGTTAGAGCCCACCGAATAGCTGTTTTGCCATCATCTGTGTGTTGTTTTAATTTTTAGGCACCGGCACATCACTGTGACAAGCACGATGAAATAACTTCAATGCAGGCATCCTACAAGGAAATATTTATTCAATGATTTGGGTTATATTCAACGCCTAGTTTCGCAGGATGCTGCACTTTTGAGGGCTCCGGAAATTCCATCTATGGTTCTGATATTGCACAGCACCCGAGTGCCTTGCTTTTAGTACGTAGCACTACTAGCCGCTATCACGGATTTCGCCGATATCTGTTCGAAGCTGCTCACTTTTTCTCGCTCTCTTCGTTAACTTGAAGTGGAGAAAGAGAAGGTGGCGACGCGCGCGTCGCGCGGCTCAACATTGAGGGGGCGGAGCGGCCGTATAGCTGCAGCAGAATCCGCTCTCTCTCTCTCTCTCTCTCTCTGTTCATCCGTCTCTCCGTGAACTTGAAAAATAGGAAAGGAAATGCACGACGTCCGCATCACGCGACTTAACACCGATTGATTTATAGGAAGGGAAAGGCGCGGTAACTGTCTCACTTGTTTTTCTGTGGACACCTCAAACTCAAGAAGGAAAAGAAAATGCACGGTTGTTGTTGTGGCTGTAGGAAGAAAGAAAACAAAATGCACGGGCCTGCTACTGGCTCTGTAGCTGAGCCACCTCCGCTGCCTCGTGCAGATAGAAGAGAATATAGATAAGAAAGAAAAGCAAGAGGGAAAGAAAGACGCGCGCCGCAACAACAGCCGTCGTCCACCACCAGCGGTGGCGTGTGCAATGACGGCCTACAACGGATAAAAATTCGGTGCCAGGCCGGCCCCCACCGCAAGCGGCGGTGACCCACCTGTACCAGCCCCATCAGGGAAGAATACAAAAGAAAATGCACGGGCCTGCTACTGGCTCTGTAGCTGAGCCACCTCCGCTGCCTCGTGCTGAATGAAGAGAAAATAAAGAAGAAAGAAAAGGAATAGGGAGAGAAAGACGCGCCCCGCAACAACAGCCGTCGTCCACCACCGAAGCGGTGGCGGGGGCAATGACGGCATACAACAAAGAAAAATTCGGTGGCAGGCAAGCCCCCTCCGCAAGCAGTGGTTACCTACCTGTCCCAGCCCCATCAGGGGCGTTAAAATCCCCAGGTGGTCGAAAGTACTCCGTAGCGCAGTGGTAAGACGCCCGACTACTGTGCCGGAGTTCCCGGGATCGAATCCCGGCCTCGGCGGCTGCGTTTCGATGGAGGCGAAACGAAGTGGCGTCCGTGTGCTGTGCGATGTCAGCGCACGTTAAAGATCCCCAGGTGGTCGAAATTACTCCGTAGCCCTCCACTACGGCCCCCCTTTCTCTCTATCCACTTTCACTTCCACCTTCATCCCTTCCCTTACGGCGCGGTTCAGGTGTCCACAGAGCAAGTGTGACAGATACTGCGCCTTTCCTTTCCTATGAACCAACCAACCAACCTCAACTACGGCTCCCTTTCCTCCCTTTCCACCTTCACTCCCACATTACTCCCTTTCCTTACGGCGCGGTCAGGTATCCTCAGAGCAAGTGGGGCAGATACTGCGCCTTTCCCTTCCTGTGAACCAATGCCTCGTAACCATGAAATTTGTTTGTGATGTGGAAAGCGACGAAACTCCTGCGTATCTTTAAACCGGTCATTAGACCAGGATGCACATTATCCTTTGATGCATTTATTACCCCCCCCTCCCCCTTTTACTTCATCGAGATTTTTCTTGCCTGGTTTGAAATTGGTGATGGAAAGTTTGTTCGAAACGCTGACAAAGAAATGTTTTTGTATACACGGCGAAGTCCTTGGTGGCGAAGGTCATCGTTTCTGGCGCCAAGAAGTGCTAGCATTTTATCCTTGATAACGTAAAAGCGCTATACTTTGAAACTGAAGTAGCTCACAAAAATTGAAAACAGCCACAAATTTGATATTGCAGAAACCTGAAATCAGAGCAAAAAAAAAAAAAAGGAAGAATCACAAACTATAACCCGAAGAATTTGTTCTGGAATTTAGCGCACAGTTTTACAATTTTTATAACCCGTCCCTGTAGCTGAACTGTAACACCAGGAGATAATGCCAGGTTGAGGAGACAGGCGACTTAGGCCCATACTTAAAAACGCTGCTGAGCGAAGGTTGGCACGCAGACACACTTTAGCTGACGCAACAAGCGCTCTTGTTCTCTTTGTGTCGCGTCCTTCACGTTTTTTTGTTGTTTTTTTTTTTTTTTTTAGTAAGAACGGAAACCAAGTATGATTTACTGCACTCGGGGAGAGGCTGCAAGCATGAGTTCTTAAGCTGTTGAGTACGACAGTGCCAAGAAACGCCACAAAACAAGGCCACATAATGCGTAGTTAATTTGTAACGTCCTCAAACGAGACATTTTTTCGTGAAATGAACATTTTGACAAGAGTTTCTAGTATTTCACAGTGGAAGTATATATACTCTATTAAGGAAAGGACAGTCGATGTCTGAGTTCTCGTCGCCAGGATGTCTCGCACTGATGGCACTTATCACGTGAGGCTTGAAAAGATTGCAAATGATCAGCGCATCGAAAGTGTGATTGAGTAGCATCTTCCATTCTTGCAGCCCTCTAAGAGGAAGTAATATTGCGCTGTGCGATACAGCGCGCATTAAACACCTCCAAGCGATCGAAACTATTTACAAGTCCCGGACTATGACACAAATTTTCTTCTTCATGGAGCATTTTCCTCTCTCATCCTCTCTTTTACGCGTGATTGGGACACCCACCGATAATTAAATCAGTCCCTCCATCATTTCTAACCCTCAAAGCGCATTCATCATTTTTAATTTCAAACAGCTCAAGGAGACGAAGCGAGGTACGGGGAACATCACAGTGCCGTTAGCTCAAGCCGTTTTATTTTATTTCTTCTCAATAACCCAATCTCCCAATGAGACGAGAATCTGATTGTAGCAAAAGTTTTGCCTCTAACAGCGTCTTTTGTCATGAGAATAAGACCAGCTTGATAAATGAGAGGAAACTCTACTCTTAGGTTAGGGTCCAAAATTTTTGACAATTCACAGAACCCTCTATAAAAAAATTCCGAGAGCACTGAATAAACTGCACTGGAAAAATGCGTAAGTCTTAGCATTGATGCAGCACGTTGTATATCGCGCCCCTGGTAGAGATTTCACACTGCGGAAATAATGATAGCATTGCGTCGTTGACAGCACTGTACAGTAAGCTGCGCATGTTCTCTTTTTTTTTTTTTGTTGTTGTTGTTGTAGCGAAAACTACACGATGTCAGTCAGCGGCACATTTCAGGCGGTCCGCGCTGATCACTTCTGCGCGTGTGCCGTAACCGTGGCAACCAGTTGCGCCGAGTCGCGCCGAGTCGCGGGTATTTGTCGCACTCCGTCGCCTTGGTGGACTCCGCGCAGCGCCACGCGTGACATCATCACTTAGCTATGCGCATCATTGCGTTTGTACGGTGCTCACAGCCGCTCGCCGTAGCCTCGCAGGTTTCCGCAGAGTGCTGCGCATGACGTCATAATTTAGCCATGCGCCTCACTGCGCATGAACTATGCTCTTAGCTACTGTGCCGCAGCGGAGGATATGCCGCGGAGCTGCCGCTCTCCTTGGGAGAAGGCGCGACTGGTGGCCGCGTGTATAGAAAGCTGCAGAGAGGGGTAAAGTTGAGACCAAAAAAAAGTTCCAACATGTATTGCCGCCATTATCAACTGACCATTGTGGCCAGCATAGTTTTTCTCGTTAAGTAAAATTGAGCAAGGTTTGGACTGGAGTTTCGAAAACTGAGGTAGATAACGTAGTTTGACAAACTTTTTGCGCATTTTTTTTTCAAGTTTTGAAACACTTTTCAGACATTGTCTGGGGCATAGCGTGCTGATGTAGGAAAATTGTGAACCATGTTCCTGAGGAGACTCTCTTTGAGTTTCGGTTTGAAAACTTTGTTTTCGAGTGATGCTTCAACTTGCATTTGCAAGATCAAGGCATTTAAAATAAGAAGCCGTTCGTAACAAAGAGCTGCTTGCGCTTTCATGCGTTGTATGTAACGCCAAAGCTCTAAAAAGATCCTTCATAACTTCTCACGCACGTGTGAGCAAACAGCCGTATTGAACTTAAATTTCCAAATTTAAATAAAGGTTTTTCCTTCCACAACAAGTACTATACCTGAACTATGACTCCAAGGTGTGTGAATGAAAACATCGCGAGAGAATTGACACCAAGCTAACAGAATATTTGTATTGGCCGGTTTTCTTACGGGAACAGCTGGGCTGGTTCAGCGTCACAAGTTTTTCACCGCCTCGGTTAGACCAGAATACGCTGCTCTAATGACAGCATTCTGAACCATTATTTATGAAAGAATACAGGGCAAGCGAACAGTAAACACACACGTTATCACCCTTTGACATTTGCTGTGCGGAGCGCTGGTTATCCAGAATGAGCCAAGCAGAGGAAATGCGTGTGTGCTCGACGGACGAAATGCACGCCGCGTAACAATCACAGGGCTGTCTGGCCTTAAGGTAACATCACAGAAGAAGCTTAACCCTTATATGAGGTTAAAAATACGAGGGACCATAGCGATTAAAGTAATGAAAGGCGAAAACCTGAGTGCCGCATTGTGCTACGCAACTGGCATTAATTATTAGGTAATTAAGTAAGTGTCAACTAAATCAATAACTAGCTATTATATAGGTAATTATATATACTTTTACTTAAACAGCGAAATATTAGCAATTAATTAGTCAATAATTACTAATTGATCATTGATTGTCATATGGCTATATAAGGCACACATTCACGCATACTGTGGGGGTGCTCAGTGATTGGTCGAGGCTGCTATGACGTCATCCCACTTCGGCCAATCAGAGCCGCCGCAAAAGCGGGACACATTTTGTCCACGGCAGCATGAGCCATTGAAGGCTTTCGCCTTAAAACTGCCTGGCGTAAGGCTGCCCGTCTACGCAAGAACGAAGTGCAGAAAGCTAAGCGCATGTCGGACACGCCGGAACTACGTGAAGAACGTCTCGCCAAGTGTCGGCATGAAAAGGCGGAAACTCAAGTTGCGTGCGGCTAGAGTCGAAACCACGTCGCGGGTAGAAAAAGACACGGCAATAAATCAAGAGGAAGGAGATGCCAGGAAGACTTGCCGGATTACTGAAAACACGATATGGTTAACAGCGAGTGATTCAGTGACGAGAACATTCAAAGCCAACTTTGTAAACAATCCGTTCGCTTTCGCTGTATCATACTGGCAGGACCAATTTTTTTTTTTAAATTGGTACTTTGGTTAAAGGACACTTTACACAATTTCGTATGAATATTACTAATTTTATTTCTGTTTATTCTCAAAAGTCCAAATTCCGGTCACGTGACAAACATGCAGATACGGCAGTCTTCCGTCACATGATCCCTACCACATGTCACGCTACCAGAAGTGTGACGTCACATTCAGATGTCACCATTACTTTGAATATTTCGACGTGTGATTGACGTTTTTGGCTATAGTTAATTGCCCATTCATTAAAGTTTACCCATACAATTTTCTAGGCGAGATTTTATCATTCTCCATCTACTCAATTATTAGTTTTTGGTAGCTCGTTCGGTAACGGCGAAATTGTGTACACAACTTTTGGGGACGCCAAACCCCGAACATAAACACTCAATTTGCTTACGCATTAATACACTTCAGAAGAGCGTGTTGTCGGGCTAGTTGTTTCTGCATAGTATATAAGAGAAATGCGCAATAACTTAGACAGGACACAGGAAGAAACACATACGCAACTACCAACTGTTTAATGGGGTGAAGCAACAACAGCATATATACAGAAAAGCAGAGCATGCGTAAAGGTAGAGCAGGCACACACATCACAAACACCGCAATTTTACACAAACTAATCAAGATATGAAACTTCAGCATCAGAGATCTGGTAGTTGGTAGTTGTGCTCGTGAACCGTTGTATGTGTTTCTTCCTGTGTCCTGTCTAAGTTATTGTGCATTTCTCTTATATACTACGCATTAATAGTTTCATGAATTGATATCATTACAGGTGACGTGGGCTACTACGATGAAAACGGCCGTTTCTTTGTCGTAGACCGCCTGAAGAACATAATCAAGTGCCACGACTACAACGTAGCTCCACGCGAGATTGAGGCCATACTTCTCACTCACCCGGCGGTTGTGGAGGCCTGCGTCATTGGCGTTCCTGATGAAAAAGTTAGCGAGGCACCCACTGCGTATGTAGTCCGGAAGCAATGCTCGAAAGGCGGACCTGCGGTAACAGAAGAGGAACTGATTGATCTTGTAGCAGGTGAGAACGAGTTTGCGTAGCTGCAAAGTTCACGTCCTTCATTGTATAGTGAAGACAAAGTGATGTCAGCTTGTGTCTACAGGGTACAGCGCTCTAATTCTAGAGATACCCCTGTCACCAAAAAAAGAGATGTTTAAAACAACCATATGAACGTTATACAAAACAGAAGTGTTGCCATCACCGACCCTTTTTGCAAGTGAACGGGTTGCGTCGACATCGAATTTTCGGTGCAAACCCAAGATGCAGTTCTCCACCCAACAACTGCAGCCAGTAATTTTGAGAGCGGATGTCACAGTTCTTTAAAAAAAGCTGCATAATTTATTTCTGGTGTTTTATCCATCCTAACTGTGCAGTTTCGGGCGAAAAAAAAACAAAAAACGTTACAATCTGCTGAAATAGCCGAAGAATAAATTTTAGCAGCGAGCAGTATTTTGATTCAGTTTTTCTGGGTGTTGTTTAAGACCAGCGCCATTCAGTATATTACAACGGAGTTGAATGAATTCGAGAAGGCAAAAAAAAAAAATATGTGCTTTTTTGATGAATATCACAATTGTGTGACAAAAGACGTGATGTGCTTTATTTGTTCAGTATCCTGAAGAATATAACAAGCTATATTGTGTTGAATTGGTTGCTTGTTGTCATGACACAAATCGTTAAGAGATCACTTCAGATGCAGGCGGCAATAAAAAAAAAAACAGCACGATCTAAATTGAGTACTGTCTTTGGGGTGTTAGACACAGTTAATTTTGATTCATGTACTCATTTTCTAAACTGTTTCGCCTTGTAAAAGGCTGAGCGGATTTCCGTAATAAAGGGAAGGTCGTGCCATACATCACTGCCTTTATAGCATTTTGCTATTTTCTTCAAGAACTCAGTGCCGTATTATTTCCTTCAGAAAGACCACTAAATAAAAATTTTCGAGGCATGCATCACTTATATCGTACTTACGGAACAAATTTTTTTCCAGGACAAACAGCCTACTACAAACATTTGTACGGTGGTGTCATCTTTCTGGAAGAGCTTCCTAAAACCGCCAATGGAAAGACGAATGTGCCGAAGCTGCGCCTTTTGAAATAGGTTTTGCAAGACGCTCCAACGGCAAGAAGAGAGATAAACAGCTCTAGAAAGCTGTGGAATGAAATATAACGGCCAAAACATGGCACAGCTATCAGCCCACATTTCTTTCAAATCGACGGCTGAGCCCTGCACTAAGAGAAACTCAGTTCACCGCTTTCCTGTAAATTGCTCTTCATAAAGACGATTATAACAACTTCAAGGAGAGCACTCGCCTAACAGATTACCTGTATCAGCTTTTAAGCAGTGTTTGCAGCGCCCGCATTAAGATTTCTGGCTCGAGGATTGTGTGGAATAATGTTACGCGTAGAGCAAACACTGGTCCTTAGAAGCCTCGTATTTAAACGAAAAACCTCTTTCATATAAGTCGTTCAATTTCCAGAGTCCTCCACAACGGCGTCTCTTATGGCCTGAGCCGCTTTGGGACGTTAAACCCTGCAAACCAAACGAAACCATCTTCTAATTTGTGCTCTTTTATATCGTCATCTCAAACGTAGAGTCGTGAGCAAAAGTGGTATACAACACTCAGCCAGAGACAAAGCTCGGGAAAACTGCATCAGAATTCCACCTAGTGGCAGCGTAAAGTACAACGACAGTGACACATGCATGTGGATAAAATGGGGCACTGCCACTAATGTCTCGACCATAGGTAGCTGTTGCTAGATATAGATTGCATGCAGTTTTATAGAGCTCTGCCACCGGCTGAGTGTTGTATATTAATTTTGTTCACGACTGTGCAAAGCACACAGTCGTATACTGCCACGTTATCTGAAAGACCAGTCGACGTAGATATTAAGCCCGGCTTATACCAAACTGTCCGTACGTTCCTGCGAGGCCTGTGCGTTGTATGTCCTACTCGGGGTGTAGAGTCCCAGGTTTCCATTCAAATGATACCTTGCCACCTGACAGCTGTCGAGATAGCAGCTGGACGCTGTGTTGCACTTTGTCTTCTTCATGCCTGTAATCCACGTGACCTAAAGAGTATCACATACCAGCCATACGGATAACATGCTCCTGATTCTGCGTACACAACTCCGTCGCCTATCTTCCTACTCCTCCACTTTCCACTCTGCAAATCACATCTTAAATTTCCACCTTTCTATCTTTTATCGCTGCGGACCTCACTGTTCAGATGCGGCAGTAGTGCCGTTCACAATGCTTTCAAAGGTTGCAATCACCGCACTTTAAGCTTCGCATTTAGATGTAGTACGCGACTGTGTTCGGACGTCCACACAGCAAATAAGACGCAAACATACTGACCAAAGGCCTCACGTTGCCAGGCTCAATCATTTCCTCGTAAATAATGCCGGAAATTAACAGCGTCACAAGGGGCTGACATAAAGGCCCTGGTCTATGCAGTAGATATATGTATTTAAATTCAGGAACTGTATTGGTCAGTGCCCTCTGTAGTCGCCGGTATAATAGCGCTATAAAAATAGCGGTCCGGTACGATTTCGCCAGTTAAGTATTGTTTCAAGGCAACTCTGGCGCCATCTGCCGATTCTGTCTTCGGTGTGCTGTGTTATAAAAGCGGCCAAATTAGGAAGGCTGGAGTTCACCCGCAGATTAAAGCAGAGTGCGGTTGAGCACCATCATGGTCGAATTACTGCTGGCAAGGTTTCGCTACTTTCCCGCCGCGGAGATGATTGCGCGTCATCATGTTCTAATTACTGCTGGCGAGGTTTTGCTACTTTCCCGACGCGAAGATAATTATTGAGCCACGGCTATTGCTAACCTCGACGCTACATAAGCCGAAATGGAGATGAGCCGATATTACCGCTTCTGTCGACTGATACAAGAAATAGTTTCTGATTTAAGTTTTACCGCTGTGAAGGCTTGATTAATGTCTACGTTTTTGGGAATCTGGCTGGGTGGATTCCACGTCGATTCGCAGCTTGAGGACCACATTTTGGTGAAATTGACCTGCATGAATCGTAGGTGAAAAGTAATATTTAACTATATACCCCCCCCCCCCCCCTCCCCATGTGTTTATGAACCCTTGACTTTAAGAGATCCATCTCATGTGGTCGAAAATGGCGTTCTAGAGCGTATACACAGGGAAAAACATCATTTCGAATTACTTTACATGGTGAAACACAAATTCCTTTCAATTTTACTAGTATCTTTATCGCTCTTCATCGTCCAAAGCCGCGTGTACTCCCTTGAAAACTGAAGTGAAATGTTTGCCCAAGTTGATTCGATGTCGAGGTGCTTGCACCAAAAGAAAATATGTCATCATTGCTTTGATATATGGCAGCGTAGCCTAAAGCTGAGATAAAAGCTAGAAACTCTTTCGACACGGTCAGTCTTTGCGTGACGTGTATTTATATGCCCGGCGTTTTCAATCTTGGATAATCTAAAGTTTTGCTTGAAAAATGCATCTCTATCGTTAAAGTCCGGAAATGTACCGGTACAGACAAGGTTCAAGTGCTTCCTTATCGTTCGTTTATTAGATTTTCAGTGAACCAGTGCAGAATTTAGGGTGTCCTTTATTGTGAAAAATACGAAGGTTCACATCTCTCATTGAAGATGACCTTTGGCTTGCAGTGACGAGGTCATTATTGTCATCATCCTATTTTTACCCTTAAATGCTTCTGCGAAGGTGGCTCTAACTTCACACTACTTATTGCAGCGGTGTAGCTGTGTAAGAAATGCTGGTCGATTTCTTACGATGTTTATCATCCGCAGAAGTGCAGATGGGTCCTTGTGCCATGGAGAAGCGCAAGCTGCACACAGGGTGCGTATTTAGCACAAGAGACAGACAAAACTGTGCGCCTAAGGAAATCGAAATATACGTACACAGATTCAGGGTAGTACAGGGTAAGCATAACCGACCTATCCAGCTGACCTATGAGCGAATCGGTAAAAAATAATAATTCAAATAATTTACATGTGAATTTGCTGTAAGTTGGTAAAACATACCTCGAACTCACGTCGTATCGCAAGTTGCTAAGGTTACATTTAACATGAGGTAACATTTAACGCTAAAGTCTTCGTTCAGCAGAAACTTTGGCATCGGCGTTATGAGAGAAAAATCATAGGCATGCTCTTCTGGCAAGTTGGAGTTGGCAGGTGGCATGTATGTCTTAGCCTTGTGCAAGGTCACGCAACAACATGAAATGATCAATTTGGCAAGAACTGTCGATTCGGGATTCTCATTGAATATGGGAGTGTGAGGAGAATCGAACCTCCATGCGGTTCAATATCGAGTGAGACCCGCAAATGTAGGCCACGCAGGCACGTTCGAACGGCTTGGCTAGGCAGGTTACTATATCTATGTGGGGTAGGCTTGCATATTATATGGCAGTTAACGACTGCAGGCTAAACAGTATGTGTGAAACAATAGAGGTAGAAGTTCAGAAACCAGTTATTCTGCAAGTTTAAAAAGAATGTGCGCCACTACGGTCCGCAATGAGATCATCGCATGGGAGCCCGTAGCTATGGCTTGCTTTAACCTTAAAAGGGAGGTTATGCGTCTTCCTATTTACTCTTCATCAATGAAGTATTCATACCTCAGAACACTTCAATTTTTTAGGTAAGAGAACTGCCGATCTTCTTTCTTTCTGATATGTGTATAGCTTCCACGTTTTTCGCGTCCTCCATTTCTCACGATTACTTACAAAGTGGATTCGTAGACTGAAAGGCACTATCACTCACTCACTCACTCACTCACTCACTCACTCACTCACTCACTCA
>JAJIZL010019351.1:1019429-1033711 GCA_023969395.1 Amblyomma maculatum | reverse complement strand
CACACACACACACACACAGACATACAAACACACACATGCGCACACACGGGCGCGTTGGTTTAATGAGGTCACTTGGTTGTGGTACTGACATAGTAGTGCGCTAAAAATTATAGAGCACCTAATATGGTGTAGGGAAGACGAAGAACACTCAGCTCTGTGGCAACTTGATCTGGCATCTATCGCCATCGCTAGTCTCCGGCGCTCTTTTCTCTCGCGCTGAAGATATTTCCTGTGAAGAACAACGGCGACAACTGGCAACTCCGCGGGTTTGGTGTCCATATTTGGCGCCATGAATGTAAGGCTCCTATGATATATTACGCAAAGAACAATGAGTGCAACCATCTTAAACCTCCTGCCGTCTATAATGAAAAAGGGCAAGAAAAGCAACCTTATTCTTGGGCAGTATGTCTCAATTTGTAGGGACACATATTAGGATTTAAGATAAGCAATCGTCCAAACCTCTAAATAATAATTTTTTCATTATTTCGCGAGTGCGTGATTTAAAAAAGGAAGTTTTGGCCTGGATACTCCGTACAGGTCTAGCGTCTTTGTGATAGCATTGCTCACATCATCACAAAGCAGCTACCTTTCTCGATCTTTAATCTCTTCTTATCACTGCAGGGTTCGATTACCTCATCGGCCGTTAAGCAGATCATGAGATTAAGACATGCAGGACCTAATATTTCCTAACTAAAAGGAAAAATCTAATCGGCCTGGCAAATCTAGTTCGATAAGTAGCACTCTACACTCTAGATAGCATTTCAATATATTAAGAGCAATGTTTCGTAGAGGCTAGCCTTCAAAATATACGTAGAGCCTTCAAAATATACGCATAAAGGAACAGTAGTAGCCTTACTTTCATGTAATCGCTCATTAGAAGCATTTTGAGGTATAAAAGCAACAAATGTAGAGAAAGGAGATAAAATACTAGATGGCATAGAAAAAAAAAAACTCTCATGCTTATACCTCGGAATCTCATTTACTGCAAATAAATGTGGCGTGATACTGTCCTCAGTTTGCTTTCACCGTGTCTTTTTCATCTCTTTAAGATTTGGCTTTGACATGGTTGAAAGAATACCTTCATATTTGGCTTTGATATGGTTGAAAGAATACATTCAGATTTGACTTTGACTAGGTTGAAGGAATACTTCCTTAAGTAGAGTCCAAGAAAAGGGTTTTACTTAAGATGAGGACAACGCAGAGTGTTATAGAACGAAAGAAGGTCTGTGTTATGTTAAGGAATGACTAGAATTAATGGGGTTTTATTAAAAACCATCAAGAAATGGGTACGAAAAAGATATGTAGTGCGAAGAGAAGATAACCGATGGTTGCAAGTGGTAAAACATTGTATTCCAAGGCAAATTTAAATAGATAATATATGCAAAGATAACAGAGATCATGAATGATAAATATAGATAATAAAACAACCTGGGAGACCCTGCTGCGCAGCTCGGACCCTGAGATTCAGCGGGAAGCGATCCAACTGCCTGAAGAGGCCATCGAGGAACAACGAATCCCGGCCAGTATCTGAGGCAGATTGTCATTCCAACCATTCCTCAGGTCTAGAACCGAGAGGTTGAGGCGGTGCCCATTATTCTTGTAGGAGACGAGTTTAGTCATCTTCCTCCAAGACAAGGAAAACGTCGCAAGGGCCAGCAGAAAATTAGACGGGGGATGAGGTTAGGAAGTCTGCAGGTGTCAGGTGGATGCAGTTAGCACTGCATCGTATTAACTGGAGGAATAAGGGAGATGCATTGGCCCTGCAGTGGAGGTGCAGTCCCTGTGAAGATGATTATGAGGATGGGTTAAAATAAATTTGCCATCGTTTTTCCCCGTGTAATTCCAGCGGTTGCAGCAACTACCTATATATACCGTGCCACACTAATGACGCCGTAGTGTGCTATATTTATTAAGAACTGCGATAGCGGTCTGAGACTGAATACTTTAGTCGTGAGATACTGACCTTTGAGCTTGGTCTGGCGCCACCTTTAATTCCAATATTCTGTGTAGTGTTATTTAAGGCCGAATCTAAAAAGGGGCTTGAAATCTGCCCCAGTTTAGCGGTACCCGGTTTGAATCTGACTAGGATCTTATATTTGGCATCAGAGCTTCTCCATATTCACGGTTAGGGGACGCACATAAAGTTGACTGCCTCTTAAGGATTTTCCTAAAGCTGGGGTACCTACGAAGAGTGACCCAAAATAGGCACCGCACGACGCTGTCGACCTCTAATCAAATTTGTTTTTTTAGCAGCCTTGGTAAGCTTTCAGTGTATGTCATTTGGCTGGTGGTCTCAAGACCTCCAGCCGATTCATGGTTTTAATGACAATAAGCTCCACCATGAATAATGACAATGAAAAACTATGCTCACTGCAATAAAATGAGACTGGTTCAATACGTGTATCTCCTCTCGGCGACAAGATAATGTCTGCAATTTTATATTAGCCTGAGCGTTAAAAACGCTACTAATTTCTGTCACCGCCGGCTCTGATTGTGTCCGCTCTGATTTAGTCATTCACGATTTCGATACATACTGGCATATATTGACAGGAAAACGAGCCAGAATTTAAACTACGGTTAAAGGAGGACATTCAAAGTTGCGCCTAACCTCTCAAAGACAGAGAATGCACGAGCGTGTCAAATTTCGGGGCTGGCGCACATAAATTTCGAAGTTCCCCATGAGTTTGTCATAGTCGAATTAGGTTGCACATCAACTTTGGTCATATACGAATGAAGTCAAATTTCTAGCGTTTGGTGGGCGAAATATTGGGGATGGTCCAATTGAATTTGCAAGGCACAGGTGAGTTGCCTATAGGCAAATAAATTTGTGCACATATTTTGCCATATGTAGAGAAATCAAAATTTGTGCGTTCAAGGGGGCCACATTTTTGGAGGTGATCCTCGTAAATTTGAAAGTCACCATGGGATTGGTATACTCAAATTAGGTTGGACGCCCATTTCGGTGAAATGGCGATGAGGTCAAAATTCAGGATTAGAGAGGGCCAAATTTATTGTAGCGCGAAGAGAAACTCCATAACGAAACGTTTTGCGGACATAGATGTGGATAGATGCTTACGGACTGAATAATCCAGTATACTTAATACTCCATATTACATCTCCCACGCGGGGTCCAATTCTATAGAAAGAGACGACCGCGAAAGTATTGAAGAGGGAACTCAAGGCCACGTGCGAAAAGTTTTAAATGCACGCACTGTAACTGTTTTCAATCGAATTCAGTTTCGCACCTTGAAGAAGGGAAGTCTATAATCGATAAGAAACTTTCAACAGTTACAAAGGGAGAGAAGTTAAAACACCTTCCAGACTTTACACAATACGCTAGAGATAAAAATAAGTAAACAATATATTTGAGAGAGGAAGATAGGTCTCCGGAAACAAAGTTCCTCACGAAGAACGCCTTCAGAAATGTGAGCGGAATTGATGAAAGGCTTTCAAGTCACTCAAGGGGCCAAAGCAAATAACCATTGTGGCACATACGGAAACATTCGCTTTACTTCCCTAAGGGATATTTTATTACTACCTTTTTAATTTCGTTTCAATATCTCTTTGTGCAGCAGAAATGACTTGCTGTTATATTGTACTCTGTCATAGTCAAGTAAACAAGATTCATCTTGTTGCGGCACCACAGGGACGAGGACAGATACGGAGAAAGACAGAATAGATGTCTGAACTTTTATCAAATAAAAGCTTAGAAAATAGAAGAGAGAACTGAACGATTCGCTTGCTTATATCAAAGTGATCGGAGTTCAGCAATAACTATTCGCCCTTTTACGCCAAAAATATTGGAGCAGCTATTAGGCACACCGTAGGAAAGAACTACAGAACTACCTATCATATATACTACCTATCATATACACCTGTATATATCATACATATAAGAACTACTTATCATATATAAATCAGGATGAAAACCTGGTCTACTTGAATTTGTTGCATGCTGGAAAAATAGCGCTTGTGTGCCTCCAGTTTATTTTATTTTCTCCCATCTTAGGCTATTTTTCTAACATGCATTTCATGTATAGATAGATGAATCAAATTGCATAATATATAACCGCTCTTTTATTTCCTTTGTGCTTTTCGGAAACTTTATTCATATTGATTCTGCGCCCTTTTAAGCTACTATTCTTATGTCCTTGGTTATGTTACATCATTTGCTTTGACGTTGAGGGCTTTTTTATTGTTTTCAAGCATGATTTACTGTGTGGTATGCTATGCTATGGAACGGCATGGTCTGTATGTTTCAACGTCTCAAAACAACACCGGCTAGGAAGAACGTGGAAGTGGAAGACTCCGGAAAATTTCAAGCACCTGATGATCGTTAATGTTAACGGACATCAAATAGCCTGAGGGCGGCGTGTTTGCACTCCGCTTCCGTTGAAACGTGCTGCCATGGTTACGGGACCTTGCGTAGCCAGTACCCTAGTCATCATGTGCACGCTTCTACTGCCGGCGTGTTGATTTTGTTTTCTATACCTGAAACACAAAGCTCCAGTGAGGCTAATTGTGTGCTGCCCTATACATTATAATGTACAGGATCATCTATTTCTACCTATAACACGGTCATGGCTTTCAAAGCAACATTGCGGCCGACGCAGGCGCATATCGAAGCAAGGCTATACAAGCACAGACGGTCCCAGAAGTGGGGCTTCACATGGCCTGCTGCTTAGCCACACTGCGTTGTCGGGTTGGACGCAATGGCACATTGAAAGAGATTACCTTGTTATCGCTAGAAGTGGACGACCTTGCACTTTTACAGACCAACAGACTCCTTTAAACGTTTTGGCTGCATCGGGGGGCACACACACATTTTTCAGTTTATACTTATGTATTGATCTGTTCTGAACAACATGATCGAAGCTCGGAAACGTGCACAATGCAAAGTTTTAGTGCCTCTCGCATAAAAACAGAAGGCTGAAGCAATTTGTGTTATAATATTTGTCACTTGTTTGCCACACATTCCTTCGTAAAGAAGCCCTGGGTGAAAAGCTTGCGGAATATTAGCGAAAACACAAAACTTGATTTCATCGTCTCTTTTTTCGTCCACGAAACAAATTGTCCAATAAATTGGAAATCTAGCGGCTCAGCTAGCGGCGTTCTCTCTATATTGGACAAGAGAAAGCCTTGCGGGAGGTAGCCACGTGGGCATCCGCTAGTTGCGCAGTGTTTACAAGGCGTGCGTACAAATGAGCAAAGCTGTACTGACTTGTTGATGACTTTTTTCGACTTTCAGGCCGGGAGGCTTACTTTATACTACTACATTCCCCCCTCCTCCAAACAAAAAAAATAAAGAGATGCATTGGTTGCTGAAGCAGGCAAAGAATTTCATCACTAGTTTCCTCACCTCTATAAGATTATGATGTACAATATATAGGATGACGAAACCATACCACCAATTTTGGCTCCTTTTATTTTGGCGTGCTTTTGTGATTCTTTGCGTCTGCCTCTGACGAAATAAAGTTTTGCTTCCTCTCTCTCTATTTTCTTGTCGTCTAATGTTTCATAAACGTGCTGCGAATGCTCCGAGTAATTTGAAAACACACCAGTGATGTAACTGTCGAGAGAATGCAAGATTCTGGACGCGACCTCGACAGTAGTTACTACGAATTTGCACAGACCATGGATACGGCACCAGAATGGACCTTGCTTCGAGAAATTAGTGACAGGGAGGAGGGAAGCAAATGTAACCTAGCTTCAAAACCAGTTATTTTGATCGCCTAATTTTAAAAACGCCTGTTACAGCGCGTTAAAGGCTCTGCCTTTGCATACTGTAATAATTTGCTGACTCATCATACTGCCATAGCGAAGTATACATTTCTTCCAGGTTCCCTCAGAGATCAGGGCCAGATTTGAATGTTATCTAGGACAACGTTCTAGGTCGGGGACTTCTAAGACCACTGGAGTAGTTCCCACAGACCCTTTCGAAAGTAATTTGATTATTGTTTGCAACGGCTGTGAAGTGAAGTGGCAAGTTGGGGTATTTCTTGACGGCTCAGAAAGACTGCTAGCGCTGAAAAACAGAGACAGATTAAAAAACAAAGAGCAGAAAGTAAACAGCCCTGTTTTGAGCATGTGCTATTACATTTGTCGTGTTTATTCCTTTTTTTTAGCGAACTAACACTCGTTACGCGGTAACAGCCATGAAGACTCCTAATATGGCAGTTAATAGTAAGGTATGGTTTGCTCAATAGGGCTTAACGTTCTAACACGGATCAAGCTATGACAGATGCTGTAGTGAATGACTTCGAAAGTTCGACTACCTGAGGTTCTTTAACGTGCGCTGACATTGCAGAGTATACGGGTGCCTTGCTCTTCGATTAAATCAAATAGCGGCCACCATGACCGGGATTTGATCCCGCATCATTGGGTTCAGCACTTAGGATTTTCAACCACTGAGCCACCACTGCGTAGCAGAAAGAGAAAAGGGCATGGGGAGAACACCCGGTGGCATGAAAATATTGTGTGAGCATATATAAAAATTTGTGCAACAAATAAAGGCAAACTCTCTTATTTACTGACGTTATGACCAGGAACCGCTTTGTCACACCAAGATTACGACAATAAGCCATGAATGCCTTGAATGTCGAGAATGATGAGAATGCGCAGATGCGGTTATGGAGGATACGACGACCAGTTCTTGAAGTGCAGAAGGGTTGCGTTGCTATAGACATCTCATTAAGAAGTCGCAAGCATTGGGTAGTAAATGATTCTTTTCGGGAGACAAGCCTGAATAAAACAGTCACTTTTAATGAAACCTAACTCAGACGCAATGAAGAACTTTATTTTAATCGGTCTATTCTGCCTAATTGTTGGTATTGAAATTAATTAATTAACAGAAACGTGTGTTGTTAAAACAGAACTAAGGAATATTTTTCGTATTTTCGAAAAGTATTGAACTTGTTCTTCAGCTGTGAATAAACAGATTACCTTTGTCATGGTTATCTAATTTATGTTTCCTACAAGTAATATTCAAAAACATGCAAAAACTAGGCATTATATTATTAAGCTTTAGAAAAACAGTTTCTTCGAAAGCCTCTCAGCTTTTTCTGCAGTTTTGAACGAATTCGCTGGACTGTAACTCAAAGAGCAACAAATAGCATTGAGAAAAACACTAGCACGCGCCTAGAAATTTTGTCCATACAACTACAATCAATGTTGGCGTAATCTTCCGCCAAATAGCCCAGATTTCAACTTCATCATCATCATCATCATCAGCCTGATTATACCCACTGTAGGACGAAGGCCTCTCCCATATTTTTTTTTCAAGTCAAGTCACTTTTATTTTTCAACATTTACAATGTTGATGGTCTCCAGGCAAAAAGCTGTAGGGACAGCTTGACGGGGCCTGGAAACCGGCGGCAGGCAACAGTGACAGCAGTCAGTGACAGCAGTACAAAAAAAATGAGTACAAGAGATCAGTCGCTACTTGGGGGAAAAAAAAAAAAAAAAAAAAAAACTGATATTTTATCACAGACATACAAATGAGACGAATGAAGTGAAAATATAAGTTATATCAGGGTGTTATATAAGGACTAGCGTTTACATACACAAAATATTACAACAAACCGATAATTACAACATGACGGACACAAAAACTCAATCTACGATGTATATTACACGCGGTACAATTTTACACTAGAAACAAGCAAAAAACACAGGTCAGCCTGTAAACATTGATCGTAAAACTTTGCGTGTTAGTACAGCGTTACTAAGAGTGGTTAAATTGAACTTATTTAGCAACATTGGCACTTATTTAAATTGAACTTATTTAGCAGACTTAACCCGGTTCTGTGCTAGCTGCATCCACTTGACCCCTGCGAGCTTCTTAACCTCATCCGCCCACCTAACTTTCTGCCGCCCCCTGCTACGCTTTCCTTCCCTTGGAATCCAGTTTGTTACCCTCAGCGACCATCGGTTATTCTCTCTTCGCACTACATGTCCTGCCCATGTCCATTTCTTCTTCTTAATTTCCACTAGAATGTCGGTAACTTGAGTTATTTCTCTGACCCACTCTGCACGCTTTCTATCTCTTAATGTTACCCCTATCAGATTTAAACTTAGGGATGCAGAATCAGGAAGAAACTGGTCAATCTGTACAACACCCTTTACTTTACAACCACGCATTCACGCCTCTGTCTAGCTTGGGTGTATCTCATAGAAAAGAGTCCCAAGTAGATAGAGCAGCATTAATTGGAAACCCTTCTCATTCAGTTTCTAGCATATAGACGAATAAGCTGCTATGTTGCGAGGAACGGTAGCCCCGTGGAAGCCCCAGATCACTTTTCAAAAATATAAAATTTGTTGAAAGTTTTCGCCATCGGACTGGAATTTTGCTAGAACATTCCTTTGCTGTTCTCAAATTTTCTTCTATAGAAACAAGCGAAATAGGGTATACAGCCAGGCCTTACGCAAGTTAGAGGTCGGATTAGCAAAGATAAGACAAAATATATACTGCGCACATGAGAAGCAACTGAAACATGATCTGGTGGTGAGCTTTTGTTTGCACCACTGCAGCCCGGAAGCGGAAGAAAGTCAAGCCGTCCTTCCGAAAATAGGCACACGAAAAAACTAAAACCAACACGTGGAAACTAAAACCAATTACCTCGCAATCCTCTATTATAAGCGTGCTCGCAATGAAACTTGGGTAACGCTGTTTTCCATTCGCGTTTGTTTTGTAATGCGGCTGAAAGGCACGTGCGATTCCACCTGCATCGCAGTTATTATGCACCTTCCTTCCGGCGCTTGCAAGCTTGCCAAAACAAGGCGCTTACGGCGTTATAAGCTGGGATGCGATTTCCTTCCGTTGTTTCTTCACTGATCCGTATATAGGAGAGGGAGCCACGTTTCAGTGTAACCGAGTGAGTCGGGCGCGAATGTAGAAAGCAATTTTGTTTCTACATAAAATTTATGTTTTTTTTTTCTTTCGACCCACTAGACTTTAATCATTTCATGAACATTTCTTCATTACTGCGCATGCCGCAAGTTTTATAGTGTAAGATTGGCATTGTTTTCTTGGTGAAAAACGCTGCCACGAACACTGCTATACGTCACTAATATAATGCATTCTGACAACTCAGAAATGCAGAGTAGATTTTAATGCAGCTATGTCCACTTTGTAACATCCACTTAATAGCAGCTATGTAGTTTGCAGTCAGAGCTAGATGTGCAGATTTTGTTGAAACATCGCTTTTGAAGAACAGTTTGTCCTTGTTCGAGGCTGGAAACTCGACATGGCAACTGTCCGGGACAGTCGACCTACCACCTAGGCTAACCTACACGGATGACATTTGGCAACGGGAGCTATAATTTATCAACAACTCGAAGGTAGAGCAGTGTTTGTTCATTTGGGGAGCTGCTCCAGGTGGAACAGATTTTAGGTAAGACAGAACGTTAGGAAACGGGATGGTAAGGCGCAATTACTGCTTTAATTAAATACTCGCCGCTGTCCAGCATGAAAGTTAAAAAAATATGAAAGGCATGGCTAAATAGTGCCCGCGAAGTGCTCATCGCGCGTTGCGCTAAGCGCATTCTTGGGCGTTGTTTGCTCAGCGCACAAAGCGGCGAAAGCGTTGTGTTTACAAGGATGCTTAGAAACTGCCCGCCCTTGTAGCGGGACTTCCGTCGGCTGATAATTACATTGGCAAGCTGCCAGCGACCGGAAGTGCATCATGTGAATAATTATCTGAGCTTAAGAGTATTCCATGCTTTCCTTCACTTTTTATCCCCCTCCTGCTAAGCATAGCGGAAGCAAGTTGGATAAGCCCACCGACGATGCTTCGCGCTCAAGGCAAACAGTTCGTCCGAAGTAATGCTCGAGAACGATCCAAGGTTAGATGTAAACGGATCGAACATCGGCGGCGCCGGAAAACTGGTCTGTTACTATACATAGAAAGTCGCTCTCTTGCATTGCAAATGAACGGATGTCTTTAACGCATCAGCTACTAAGCAATTCGGACGGATGGTTTCTATAGTAGAGGCCAACATTCCAGGACTGACTCTCCTTTAGCTGAATGGCGGATGAGAAAGAGCACTGCGAACGGGAGCTTTTTTGAGCCCCTACTTGTTTTCGTATCCTTGTTGCGTCTATCACCTTTTCAGTGACGATGTCGTCTAAGGCTATTAAGGATGCCTCACCATGTGTGCTGTGTAGGAAACACTATGGACCTAGCAGCCAGCGCATTTCCAGCCTGCATGTCCAGTTGGAGCAACCGAGATCGTCTAGTTTATTCTATAAAGATGACATGAAGTACAAAGTTCGCTACACAGCGAGGGTGAGTCGGCGCCTATAAGGAGGCTGTTCAAAACGTCACGAAAATGTGGATACAGTCTGATTACAAAACGCTCCAATCAGCCTCGGGGGAACTTTGAGGGCAAACAAGGTTCGTGTGGATGCGAAACCATTCACTTACTTGATTTTCCACATACCTGTCGAAGATAAAAATATAAATTCAGTCAACCCACCGACTCTGACTCTTGCCTTTGAAGAGGTTGTTTCGGGCCACGTCAAGGATGTGCGTGTTAAGTATTAATGCCACAAGGAATATCCACTCTTTTGACCTCTCCGACGAAGCCACCCTGTATAATCTGAATGCCTTGTCAGACTTTGACACTAAATGAATGCGCTTTTTCTTCGCTCGTGACCTTAGCACATTTCAAGAGTGGTCTGTCATGTGGACATCAAGATAAATAATATGTGCTTGGTGCAACTATTATCATGTCCGAGTCGAAGCACTGACCTCCCTGCCCTGGATAATAGAGGTGCATTTAGCTATTTTTTGAGGGCATCAGTTTACTACAGTACGTATAGTTGGAATTTGCAAGGCACCCAAAACGCCTTGTTGTATTCCGTCCATTGAAGTTCTGAAAATGCCATAAACAAGGGCACGTCGATGATACGCGCATGATAAAAGAAATCTGCCGCCGTCGCGATTGAGACATGACACACCTGCATGCAGATCAACAAAACTTGTATCTGGGCTAAATGGTACATAGCTTTCGAAGAGAAAAAAGAAGCACACTGAAAAGCACACACGAAACGAAGAACATTTATATTGCAGGTCCTGTCATTTTCTTCGTGCTGTGGTGTTTTTTAGTGCGTTTGATTTTTTTTCCTTCCAGTGCGTGTAGGCTGATGTGCTGAAATGTGCAAACATTGAATGACCTTAAGGGGGAACGTCAAGGAAGTGTCCGATAGTATAGGTACATTGATGAAAAATCATGAGATACCGCCGCTCTTCTGAGAGAGCAGCAGAAAATGTAGTCCACAGCTGTAGATGGTGCGCATGAAACAGGTAAAAGAGTGAGAATGTAGCCAATAAAGCAGGGAACTATCATAATGAGCATTGCCACTTAATGCAGAAGCAGTCGGCTCTCCCTGCGCAAGGGACAAAAATGTCGACTGTCAGAAGACCTCAGCAGGGTGCATATAATTATCAACCTGTACTGTAATACCTGAGACGCAGCCACCTATCAATATAGCAGATTTGGTTACCTCATAGGATGACATCAAATTCAGCTTAAAAACTTTAGTGATAAGCACTAGGAACGTTTCAAGCACTTCAGTATAACAGTTGGATGCAGTAGGGACGCGGATAATCACTTTTGTGTCTAAGCCTGTGTTCAGAAGGAGAGCAACCGATTTGTGGCTTTGGTCAAATATGAAAATCTCCACGTCGCAAAACTACCTACATATTGTAGGACTCAAAAGAATAGAATGAATCATATCGTGTCTGGAATGGTGTCTCAAAAGTAGGGACTTATATATACTCTGACGAAATCAAAAGATTATGCAGAGGCTGTTTCGCTATTCATAGTTAAATTTGTGCCCACACCAGATCACGAGAAACAACAGGCTGCCTACCCTTCTCTTAAATACACGAAGGAAAAATTTGACAATATTCCTCACGGTGTATCTTTAGGCGGCTTCGACGAATTTTGAATCGGCAGAAGTCCACCTCAATCGATTGTAAGTTACTTAAGTAGCCAAACAGTTTACACAGTGACTGATGAAGCTGACACAAAAGATCAAGCTGTCACTCGCGGAGCGCCTCAGAGAGGAACGCTCAGTTCAAAGTTGTTTCATGTTGAGCTCAACTTAATATTCAGACAATATCATACGAAGTGTTGACAAGGACATCGTGTCGTGCGTCGCAAAGTGCAAGCGATGGTTGAAGCGTTCGATGTCCATTACGTCTGCGCACGTGTTCGTCGGGGGCTTGAACCATCAACACAAAACGTGTCATGTTACCTTTACTCGAAAAATGATGGCGGGAGTCCTTATCACAATTGACAGACAAGCTATTCCACGGAGGACACATAAGAAATTCTTAGATGTAATTGTACATCGCGGGATGCCGTGTAGGAAGCACGTGTAGGAAGGAAGTTCTCTTTGCTGCGAAAACTGTACAGCTTTAAAACTATTGTGAGATGCAAAGCTGGGAAGTCTCGACATCTTTCTGCGGTTGGTTTACTTCCCCTGTACCAAGCACTGGTGAGTGGTTACCTACACCGTAAAAAATGTGCGTGAAATTACCGGTAGTTTGAAAGAAAATTTATATCCCCGTACAGAAAACATCTGTTCTACTCCTTTTACCGAAATATGTTACCAAGAAAAACAGTAACTTTCTGTTTTTCAGCCGAAACCTTGTTTGGAAGGCAAACAATTCGATATATATTTCACATCTGTTCTATTTTCTACGGCACACTGATGTTTACTTGAATAGTAGGTAAATTTTGAATAGAAAGAAAATGGTATGACAACCCCGAAAGCGCTGTCCGACGATCGACTGCGTAACAATTTCGATTCAAAAGAAGGTAACTAGTATCGTCACATTAAGGTTCGTGGTTGGTTGGCTCCCTGCTACATTGGTATCAGTTATGCATTTTTCCCCTTGCCTCTTTTCGGTGGCAGGACAGCGGCTGTTACTCGGCCATCTTTATGGGTACCATCGAGAATTGCCAGCTCCGAGAGATATTCGTGAGATGCAGTTAGCAAGACGTTTACCTTAAAAATTGTGTTCATTGAAGAAATGGCACTTAACGCACTTTTATGGTTGTAACAGGCAGGAAAACATGTGGAATGAAGGACGAGTAAAAAAAGATATATTTGCGTCCTTCTTTTAGCTGCGACAAAAAAAAAACAGAAACGCCATACAACAAAATTTCTATCATTTTAGAAAAAATTTTCTCTTCTTTGCAAAAAGAAAAAACTTAAATCACAGAAAAATTAAAAACAGAAAACATAGCAGAACAGAAAATTTCTGGCAGGACAGCTGCCAGAACATTTCTGTATTTTTCAACAAAACTTTTTTACAGCGTACATACATAGAGTCAGTATTTTCACAAATGATGCTGCCTGCCGTGTGAACAATGTAAAATGCTCAGCCTCGTGCTTTATGTTTGTGCTTAGATATATCCCTAAGCACTTTTCATGGAGCTCTTTTTAAGACGACCGCGCTTGCCTTGAAGACCGCGCTTGCCTTGAAGAGAACACTGATATTAAAAGTAATCGTGATCTACTAAGGGCGAATTTGTGACATCTGGCCACAGGCATCACCCTCATCTCCTGACCAATATTAGTGGAACGCGTCCAGACGCAACCTATTTGAAAGCCATCACGAAACAAAGCAAAAGTGGTGCCTCCAAACTACGTGTGCCATCAAATTGTACGGGCGCTATCCTGAATCCTTACAAAACAAACCGTTCGTGTTATTACAGGAATACAGAAGTCCCACATCGCGTGTGTTTGATTGAAGCATCTGAACGTTTCATATATTCATTGAACGTATTGGGATCCAGAGCATGTTTTTCCCGACGGATAAGTGACCAGCGCTTTTTTCAGCAGAAAAGCAGCGCTGTTTTCAGCAGCGCCTTCAGCCACGTGCTTCAGTTTTAGGTTTCTGCATAAAAAAGCAACCGTGGCAACCGAATCATCAAACATTTAGGAAACCATACGTTACATTTCCCAGCAGACTGCAAATCAATGGAATATATTATTTTTGAAGGCACGCATTGCAGGTAAAAAGTTACAGGATCACCCTCAGCTTCGACTAAAAGCCTAATGGCCAAAGCCTTTCCTCCTCCTTCTTTCTACCTCTTCCCTCTGCCTCTTCTGTCTACCTCTTCTGTACTACCTCCATCTTGCATGTTTGCTTACGTTTTATAATTTCATTTCTTTTTTTTCTTTCGTTATTTCATTCATTTATTCATCACTTATTTATTTTTATTTATTTATTTATTTATTTATTTATTTATTTATTTATTTATTT
>JAJIZL010019351.1:1006830-1019419 GCA_023969395.1 Amblyomma maculatum | reverse complement strand
TTTATTTATTTATTTATTTATTTATTTATTTATTTATTTATTTATTTGGCATCGTCGTCGGCGACATCAACATCTCAGGAACTCTGCTCCTCGACATGAGAGAATGAAGGCCTAACTACCAGAAAGGAGAAACTACGCAGACGTCAGAACCTATCGCGAAGTCTTGTGGGCACATATCTCACGGAATCGCACAATCACATCTCTCGAATGAGAAATGTTTACCATGAAGCCAGAGAGATACGAGCAGTTAGTCCAGCAGAGTTTTTGTTTCATACTGATGATTTCCAGCGCGGCCATGCAGCCAAGCTAGGGGACAACCAGAAATTAAGGCAAAGTGAAAAACGAAAACGCTGTCTGTCGGTGACGCTAAGCAGGTACACGATAATCGGGCTTTCCTTCATCTTTCCCCACCTCTCATTCCCAAGCCTTATTTGCTGAGTGAGTGTAAGTTGCTATGCTGTTGCCCTGGATTAATATGAGCTATAATCAGGGCCGCATCTCTCGAATTGTTGCTAGTTGAGGACTTCATATATTTAAATTTTTGAGGCGTTAAGGGACTCCGTATCATCGGTTACGGCTTCGCGCCGCGTACACTTAAAGCTACACCACACAATCGAAATCAAAGCCGGCCATAATTTATAAAACTGCAACATTACAGACAAAATATACAGATTTATTTTTGAGCGCGCTCATTACGCTGTTGCGATGAGAGGCCTAGATGCTACACTGACACATTTGGGCCACCGCCTTTGTTCCATGGAAACTATTCTAAAGGTGCTAGGGCAAAACTCTCAGATGATTGTTGTGCAAAGAAGGCTGTTTTCAAGCTGTAGATGAGACAGGTGTAGTTTTCCCTTCGTGATATTTGCATTTACTAGGCTGTGCGCGGCTACACAGCTTAAAACGCCGGCCACGTGCGGACATGTGTGTGTATTGTAGCTCTTTCTAACGCAGTGTGCGTAGAATGTGTGCGTAGGCGTTTGTGCAGGGATAGCAGTCAGTGTAGAGCTCTTGTATGTGACAAAGCGGGGTTTGTGTCCAATGAAAACTGTGCGGTGTATACAGAACAAACTCTATATGCCGAATCTAAAAGTGAGGCGAACGCGAGGGAAGGGGTGTGTGGAAACCTCCCTTAACTGGATCCCCCCACGTAATTAATTGTACTATGGCACTATGTACTCCTATTTGCACTCTAACTCTTCTTTATTTCGCCCTTCCTTTTTCCGCAGTGTTCAGTAGCTGGCGAGGGATACCTTGCCACTGCTCGACGTTTCCGCCTTTCCTGTCATTATATGATTGAATGCTTTTCCTCCCTTTCTCTCTTTCCAAACTGCACATTCCTGGTAAACACTCCTATGTCTTTCTTCTTTGAAGTAGCCTTCTCCCTTCAAACACAACAGGCTTTATAGCTCTAGTTTCATTGCGAGAAAACTATTTCACACGGTCAAATCTAGCCGAGAATGACGTGGCTTGCATCTGCCGAGCTTAGGCGAAACTTACCTCACCGGAGTAGAGCGGCTTTGAACCCAGGAATTTCTGGTGGGGAGTAAGCAACGTCGTAGGTATAATCGGAGCCGATCACCTCACATGTTAAATCTGCACCTACTCTCGCGCAGTACATTGCACATCTCCCTCTCCATTAACCTCCATCTGTGCGCAAAAGCTTTCGCACGTCCCATGCTCGGTTTAAATAAACTAAAAACCTCATTGCTTTTGATACTGTTGTATGGAAAAGGGTGGAAATTAAATTAGCATAATGATCGGTCTTGGTAATGTTAATATGTGAGATGTGTGATGGTGTAATGTAATCGGAATATACAAAACACCGTACTATATTTATTAGTTTGGGAAGAAGATATAGTTCTATTTATATTTGCATCCTCTTTTTTCTGACATTCCAGACCTGCTTTTTTAAACATTTTAGGGCGTTTTGCAGCGCACCCTTTGCTTGCGCGTTGCTGCGTTTGGCATGTCGCGGGATGTAACTGCAAAAGTGCGAGAACATGAACAGGAGAGACGGTGAAGATGGCTAAAGTTAAACCTATTTTGAGAGCGCTGATTGTGGTCATGGTGTAGTGACGTCATATGTATTTTCCGGATAGCAAGAACTCACGGGCCTGGACCTAATTCATACAACGGAACATTATCCGATAAAGCCTATATGCATTTCCACACTTTCGCACTTATGTATGGAAGCCCGCCCGACCAGCCACCGCTTGAACATGCAACGCCTCAAAGATTCAACATGGCCGCTTCTCTGCGTGGCAGAAATAACTCGGCGTGTTCATCAGCCAGTAGCGCGTCCAACGTCCACGCTCGGACATATCACAGCATATATATTCTGATCAGGCAATACAAAATGCAGTTACCGAGACCCATATTCCCGGCGGATTGGTCACGCGACAATATGAGAATCATTTCTGAGGTCCCTGGTGGCGCACCGGCGGTCTCGGTGGCGTGATACGAAGGGAATTTATTACGAGCTTCCTGGACGATAACACAAATATTTGAAGAGCGTTATTCAAGAATACGTGTCTTCATTTGGCTGGATTCATTCATAATTGCATTTGGTTTAGGCACAGCTGTGTGTGAGCAAAGCAGGGTGGACCTCTCATTCGCTTACTGTTCCTAAAGCAGGTCGAAACACAAAGCAAATTTCCAATAAGCAAGTTGAGCTGGAAAGCAATTAGCGTAAATGAGCTTCGCTGTAATGCAACATCATTGTATGCCTTCCGCTGTTATTGCAGTGACCATTTTTGGCCACTCTGAATCTGCAGCAAAATATAAGGCTCCTTCTCAATGTGTTCTCAGCCCACTTCAATCGCAACGAAGTTAACGTAAACTGCACAAGCGATCCCTATTTGGCTCAGTACTTCAGGCGTTTCATAAACATATATACTATTTTATTGTGTATAGAAATCTATATGCTATTTATATCGTTTACGATCTTTTGGCTGCTACGCCCAAGCCTGCGTATTCTACCATATTGCCACTTTGGCTGCATTTTCTTAATGGTGAAATCAGGAAACGCCTCGGTGCCGAGATTGTGCTGCTGTTTGAGAAACTTCGGAGGCTTCAACGGATGCCAGAACTAATCACTACTCTTGTGGTTTATTTGCGCAGAGGTTGAATCGCTTCTGCATATTTTCGGTAATATGGTAAACGCATATTAACCATATGTGCATAATCACAATTCACCATACCTGGAGCCCGCACAACACAGGTCGTTTGACAGCAGGGCGATATTATTATTAAGAAATATAGTAATATCTTGTCACAGTGTAACATATTGAAAGTTTTGTAGATGACGTCACATATGACGAAAGCTGCCGAACGGATTTGACGCTCAAATGAATCTTTCGGGCATGTATAATGTTTTGCGTTTTGGAAGCTAATATGAGAGCATTCATTTCTTTTGGATTCTGTGCGCCATTGGAAAATGCCGTATGGTACGTACAATTTATTTCAAGTTAATTAGGCGAATGGATACACTTGTTTCCAGCACAACGTTTATTCAATTGCAACTGGCACAGCGGTTTTGTGATAGCATGATGTTTACATAATTTAAATATGTGCCTTATTAATTTTTTTCTAGTATAAAATATGCCCTCCCAGATTAGACATTACATCCGCTTCCAAGCCTTTTTTTTAAGCCCTAGGAATACAAAAGGTTCAGTTGCAGAGCGTGACTGAAATACATTTTGCAACTGCCAAACTCTTTGGTACCGTGATAAAAAAATGCGTATTGTGTAAGAAATTATGGAGCTAACGAAATAGGGAAGAAAATGGAAGTAAAATCTTCCATGAAAATAAAATTTGGCATATGTGAATGGGTTTTGCTGGTATCAAGTGCCATTAATTGCTTAAAGGCTTAAATACGCCTAATTTCCAATTGACATGCAAGTGAAACTTTTGTCTCTCTGTACGCCACCATACGACATGATTTCACTGGTTCATATAAACAACATAAAAGTATACAGCTTCATTTCTTTGTATGAATCTTATTTGCAAGCAACTTTTATTTTTTAACGGTGACTTTTGCATTCAACGACAAGTAATTTTCATAGATTCTTGTGACGCCCGATCCTGTGCATAATATTCTTAGAGGCTGTTATTTACCACGCCCTGAAAGACGGGTTTATTAACCGGGGTGTACATCAGACTTTTAGATATGTGGACGAATATTAAATTGCTTTTTTAATTTTTTGGTCATTGCAGTTATGCATTTGTGGCTGTGCCGGAGCGGCTGCTGCTATCATCTCTTCCTCTACGTGTTGGAAAGTGTATCGCGGCATTTTCGGCTATTTCTTCACAGTATACAATGGTCGGTTATACATGCTGCGTTTGGTGCAATAAGCCCTAAAAGGGTCGGTCCCGTAGGCTCTCGTGCCGCATTTACGGTACCCAAGCCGACAAAGCAGCGACACAGCAGAGCTTATCTCCAAAAGTTTCGACCCCTGCATGCACGTTACTGACGCTGAAGCAAGCATGCATATGAGGAATATACAAGACGCATATACGGGTAGAAGTGCGAGCGTGAGCAAAAACGAAGGAACACCGAAACGAGACGAACTACCACAGTACTGTTCTGCTATTTTATCTGAATCCTTGTGAAAAGTCTCCCGCCTCAACTGGAGGCTTGTTTGTGGTAAAATCGAGCACAAAGCTTGCGCGTTGGATGCTGTTGACCCTTTGTTACATAGAAGGTTTCACAACGGTGCTTATCTGGCTTGACCGCGTATGATGAGAAACCACAACCATCTGGTTTCTAAGCGAGAGAGACAAGAACCGACTTTCTGGCTAAGGGCAGTGGTGGCGCCTTCTGGCCTGTCGCACGCAATGCAGCATTCGGCTCAGCGGATTTCTGTAGTGGCGCTTTCCGCCAGCAACGCCAGATAGCGCCACCAGTGCCCTTTGCCGAAAAGATGGCGTCTGAGTTTTTCGCTCGCTCGAGCTAGTTGCAGACGGTTCTGGTTTCAAATCATGCGTGACCGAAACAGATAAACACCATTGTTATACATACTACGTACGCAAGGAAAGAGACAACGACGGGCAAGCTTTGAGAGCGGTTTCACCGCAAACGACCGGACGTGCGGGTGAGCTGCTCGATTTTTTTTAAACGAATTCAGGTAAATTTGCAGAATGCTGACACGAACCCCTTTAAGCAGTAAATTTTTGGTTCCATTCGAAACTGGAATGTTAAAACATGTGTTTGAAACATTCACGTAAATAATAAGGATCCTCACGTGAATGCACCCTCAGGGTACCGGAATATTGACAATGTTGGGACATTTGTCCCACTTGCGTTGAGATGTCGTTTCATAGTGCCCGCTCACCGCTCTTTTTCTCATAAAATGACGGTTATACCTTCGTGTTCTTAGATCAGCAGCATCATCCCAAGGTCTCTTCGCTTCCCGTGGTAATAATAAATAAATAAATTGGTTCACAGGAAGGGAAAGACGCAGTAACTGTCACACTTGCTCTGTGGACACCCGAACCGCGCCGTAAGGGAAGGAAGGAAGGTGGGAATGAAAGTGGAAAGAGAGAAAGAGGAGCCGTAGTGGAGGGCTACGGAGTAATTTCGACCACCTGGGGATCTTTAACGTGCGCTGACATCGCACAGCACACGGACGCCACTTCGTTTCGCCTCCATCGAAACGCAGTCGCCGCGGTCGGGTTCGAACCCGGCTTCCCGTGGTGATGGAAAACTTTCCAGAAAATGGTAGCGCGACAAAATGCCTTCTTTCACGAAGGCGGTTGTGCAAAAGGAGCTGCAGTGCTTGGTTCCCATCTGAGGCGGTGACTACAGTTAATATGGCGGTGGAGTACGCCCGGAATGCGCGACGAGCATGCGTAGACCGCTTGGTGAAATCGCTCTGTTCCGGTTGGAACTATTCTGGCCACTAATGCTCTTAATTGTTACCATGTAGTTTAAGATGCGTACCACATATCTAGACTCCCGCTGTATACATGCCAATCTTAAGATCGTGTCTGTTTTCATCAGCTTCTTTTTATTAATTTGAAGAAGTGCTTGCTTTCTACTGATATGTATACTTATGACATTTCTATTTTATCAAAAAGGTTTGACACATCACCCTAGCATTATCTATTTCTACTCACCTAGGTGCTTTATATAAGAATAAATATATACATATAC
Organism: Amblyomma maculatum; assembly: GCA_023969395.1. Classification (NCBI taxonomy): domain Eukaryota; kingdom Metazoa; phylum Arthropoda; class Arachnida; order Ixodida; family Ixodidae; genus Amblyomma; species Amblyomma maculatum. The sequence continues at coordinate 1,013,262 of JAJIZL010019351.1, read as the reverse complement.
GCAAGAATGGTCAGCTCAACTACAGGAAGCAAATATCAGCACATCGTATACTAAGCATCTCTCAGGTTTCTAGCACGTTCCAGAAACAACGACCAAAACAAACTTCGGAGCGCTAGCGCTCGACTAAATTAGTCCTTTTCTCTGGAAATGACCCACCTGCATGCTATAAAAAGAGCGAAATCGGCAAACTCCGACACGCGTGGAGTATCGGCGTGGCATTGAACTACAGACGGCTCGGCGCGCTTCACTCTTCCCCGTACTGGCCAGGCCACACTGATGGAAATTGAAGCTGGGAGCTGCTTCCGCCTCCGGCAAATGGTGCCAGCGATAAAGTTGGCCGAACGCACGAGCGCTTCGCGGAGGGTACATCATCGCGTGGCACGGCTTGTACGGAAGTGACGTGCATGCTGGGGCTTGTTTTTCGTCGCCACTGTAGAAGTTCCACGGAGAGTGTATTTGGCCACTTGATTTTCGGATCTAATTTTAGCGGAATTCCATCAGCGCAGCAGGACAGGATTGAAAGTAGAGTGGTTTATATCAGTGCAGGTATATTTGTGCCTTGAAAGCTGAAAACATCGAACGGAATTTAGAATCAGCAATGTTGAGTTGTTGTGTCGAGCAATATCTATTTTTCTCTGTTTAGTTTTTTTCACGGTCGCAAACTGCATTCTGAGCATCGTCGTAAAAGTACTAGAATTGCAGAACGCCAGATACTACACCCTATTTATGTTTTGTTTTGTGTACGCGCGTGTGCAGCAACAATTAGCATACCGGGGGTCGATATGCTGCATTTGTCTTGTGTTGAACGGTAGTAATAGCTTGCGCAACCGTGGAGAACTGCAAAAATATTTCACGAGCGTGCTCCTGTCAATGTCCAGATTTTCTTTGAAATCCTTGAGTTTAAAAGCTTGGATTGTTCGGAAAGTTTCAGTATATAAAAGGAAATTGAGGTCTAATTTAGGTTGGTTTGAATCGACAGGATACAGAGCATTCTAACCATTAAGAACCTACTCTCAGCGAAAATGAGCTAAGTTAAATGTGACCGAATTCCCACCACATTTACTTCGTTAAATTATATAAGGTGCATGTGCGCTGGCATGGTCACATTTTTGAATTAGGCATATATTCTTATCTTATTGTGTGTTAGCAGGTCCAATTGGGTGTTATATTGAGCGCGAAGAATTTTACTCATGGAGAGAAAATTCGAAAGCATACCCCAATTCGGCCGGCTCAAGTAGTAATAAAGAGCACATTCAACACATTCGTTATATCATCATTTGGTTATGAGCAATTTCTTTATAGCTGAGTCTTCTCTCTTTCTCACGTCTCCCCAGCAAGACGAAGAAGTCAACTTTCATCGCTATATAGACCTTATGCAAAATTGCTGCCATCTATCGGACCTTCAGCGAACCGCGCTATGCGATGCCTTGTTGAAGGGTTGAGTGCGTCGGCTGCGCTTACGGCTGCTGCCGTCGCGTTAGCTGCGTCTGCTTTGTGCTGTGACTTCCGTGTATTTCTTCGCATTGAAACAAAAAAAAAAATGACGGAATGATAGATGATCGACTTGTCCACGCTGCCTAAATTCCAATTTTACTTCGTGAAGCGATACTGCACTGCCAAGAGTTCTTGGAAACGGTGGTATCAGCGTATCTACCTTCGTTGTTGCTCCGAGGCATTCCTTGATACACTACTCAAATATGCGTCCGTGAAAATGCAGAACATATTGATATTGATTCCGGGTGTAAACCATGTCTGCGATATCATTACGCGTACACGAAGGAGCTTATTGTTGTTTCATGTGCCTTAGAACACGCAGCTACAAAAAAAAAAATTAACAATGAAGATTACGCATGTGCTCTATGTGGTAACTCCAGTGAAACAATTAACCATATTATGATCGAATGTAAAGGTATCCATCCGGAAGTTGATACAGGCGCCGTCACTCTTCCTGAAGCTCTGGGGTTTAGAGATACCAGTGACCGGGTGAATAAACCGGCGGTAGAAGCTAGCAAAAAACGGCTGGAAGATTGGTGGTTTAAAAGCAGAAAAGGGACAACGTTAATAATGTAGAAGCAAAAGTTCAATAAATAGAATAATCGTATAGTTAACCAAAACAACAATTAGGATATAGGGAGAAAAATGAGCATGATAGCCACTACTTTCACCCCGTTCCAAAGGGACGCTCCTATATTAAATCCCCTCCATCCATCGTGGCACGTAGCTTTATGTTAAAATAAAAAAAAACGTTAAAATAATTGTCTATTCAAGTATCTTTTATTCTTTTATTTCACCAAAATAATATTTCATTCAATATTTAAATTATTTTATTATTTCTTTAACGGTGCAACACCTGCGGCCCCTAGGCTTAATCTCCAAGCAGCATGACGTCTTCACCAGCAAGGGACTTAGTGACGATTCGATAAGACTGAACGTAACTGTCGCCTCAACAGGACGATTTCGGAAGTAACCTCTTTGCGTACACATTGAATTTCCAGAGCAAATCTCAGACGCGCCACTTCAAAACGGGCACTCTTTCCGGGTGTAAACGTCACGGGTTTCAGTCATGTGGTAGGAAGACGTGTGAGATGGTATTTTTTTTCGAAATTAATGCCTATTTTGCTACCGGATAAACGTAGCTTACCCCGCCGCAGCCACAGAGTGTGTTTTTTTTTTTTATACAAAGAACGGTATTTCTATAGAGTCAGTTCTCAGTGTACCTTTAGCCGAGATTGCTGCGTGAAGGCAGTCTGCCGGGAATAGAGGCTGTCGTTGTAGTTGTACAAGCAACAGCAGAGTTCTTAAGCACACATGGTAAGAGTAGCAGTACAAGATTTTCAAAAATAAGTATTGTAAGTTTATTATTAATAATATGAGCATTAGTTGCAGTAGCACGAATATAAGCCGTAGGTGTATACAGGCCATAGCTGAAAACGTGTCACGTTTCGGCGACATGTTTTCTTCTTACATAATGTACAGCATTTCTTGCCAAGTTGTTGTAACAACAAAGAGGGATTTAAGATGTGCTAATGTCTGGGTCTATAGTCAGGTGGCAAAGAAGTTTGCTTCTTTTAACGATGGGAGTTGGGTAGAAATAGGAGTTGTATCGGTATCCGCTAGAACGGTACGGCGTACGCCAACCAGTCTGGCAACGTACTTGGGTACTTCCGGTACGTTGCCAATAAACGCGAGTAGTTTCTCCGTCACTGAACGTTTTAGTCTCGTTTAATACATGGTGTCAGAAGTGGGATGTTCCCGAGCCATAAAAATGACGGAGCTTCAGCCTGCAGAGCCGCTGCGTTTCGGGGATGATGTGGAAGACAACTGGATTCGGTTTAAGCAGCGAGTAGAATTGTACTTAGTCGCCACGGTGTCTCCGGAACCTGTAAAGCAGCGTAGCAACACCCAGAAAGCCGCCATCTTGCTTCACCTCACAAAGTGTTAGAAATGAATCCCTTGTTTGAAGGTTTATGTGTATTTTACACCGTAGTTTTCTTGTGTTGTATGGTTACGCGGCTGCATAGTAGCTCGAAGCTTCCATCGAAACATGTGTGCTTGTCCTTCCCTTCGTAATCAAAAAGGCTAACTCTCCTAACTCAACTTACTCTAAAACTCACGTAAAACTAATTGCTGGGCTGCTTGGTGCATTGGTCATAAAAGGAAAGATTAAGAGCATCTGCCCTGTGCGCCTATTTTTGAGTGTCTGTTTTTTCGCGCTATTAATCTTTCCTTTATGGTCAACTTACTATCCATGTAACTGCTTCATGGTGAGGTGATCGCGCCATATCAGCATCAGTGACGATCCAGCAAGCTCCCATAAATGTCGCTTTCCCCGCGACCTTTCCTCTTGCACGAGAGGCTACACACGGGTGACTGACATCACAAACCTCTTCTCCTCGCTCCCATCGTTCACGCTAGAGATCTCAGCGCATTTCTGCAAGAGTGCGTAGTCCTTGACCTTAATGCCACCCTGCAAGTTGAACTGGTAGAACTAGCAACTTCGTCTCAGTACGAACTTCTTCCGGTTGAACACTCATTCGGCCATGACTCGTTTCAGAGTACAACCGAAAGTAAATAAAGGTTAGCTGCCATATAAACTCACTGTTCCGAAAAACAAAAAAAAATACGCATGAAGTCCAGGACCTACCTGCATGTTTCGAGTCCAGAGCTTAGTATTCTGCTCCGAAGCAGCCAAGTTAACAACCGTGTGGCCCCGAAGGGACTCGTTTGTTGGCGCGCACTAATTGCGCAATCATCAAGGGGGAACGAAGGCAGCGGTCCCCAAGACCCACTTCTGTTCATGGTAATGCGGTACCTGTGGCTGCAAGCAAGGAGCTCGGGGAGAATATGCGTATGCTAGGAGCCAATGGAACCTTTCTAACCCGTGCTTATGTGCTCAGGAGGTGTGGCGGGCGAGGTTGAAGGAGGAGTGATTAACGTAAAAATGACTTGGTTCATTTGGTCTCTTGAGCAGTAATGTGACCCGAAACACCTTTGCTATCTTGGTAATCGGAAAATTTCGGTGGTTCGCGCTCCACAAGGTTTCTATGCTTTTTATTGCCACGATGGTTGTTCCCTACTGGTGAACGCCGTCGGCCTTGACATCTGCGTTGCCATCATCTTTCTGCGTTGTAACAGAACTTTTAAACTAGTACATGATGGTCGAAGATAATGCCCAGGTGGGCAAGGGCGATATGAGAGCGTTTCGTGGGCGTGTGATGCAGGGCGGGGTTTATTCCTTGTGGTTTTCGTAAACACCGCTCTCGCGCGCCGTTTCCTAGGGAATAGAGTCAAATTGAGTCTAATCTAATCATCTAATCTGAATAAATCTTATTTCATCGAATGCATTATCATTTCGTTGTCTACAGTGCAGATCTTACACTTTTACGCAGCCTAGCTCTTGTGCGGTATGGCACGCTGTCCTGTGGAGGGTTCAACTGCCTGGGTTTCTGTAACTAGTATTGTAACGTGAGTGGACGGGCGTCTCCGAATTTCACGTTTGGTGAATGTATGTCGAGTTCAGCCTGATCTTCTGTCTCGCTCCTTGTGAGTTCAAACTTGCCACAATAGACAATCGGTAGCGAGCACAGCGTGGGCGGAACGGATTCAAGGAGAGGCAGTAAAAAACATGTGGCCCACTAGAGAGCCAAAGCTGAAAACATATTATTCATTTTCCTGTCTTTGAAGCGCTAACTTCAACTGCAACGTACCACACAAGCTATTAAATGTATCCGGACCATTACGAGGAAAGTGAGTGTATGGGGAGGTGACTGCCGCCACTTATATTTTAAATGGGCTTAATTTCGATTGAAAGAGTCACAAGTTGGCCGTATTTGTTTATATAAGGAAACAAAGAAGAGACCTGAGGGCAAAGTAATTTTAATTGTAAAATCGAACATCTTACATTATAAGAAAAAGCAGCGCACCAGCACAAACACGAGAGAGTAAGGGACAAGACACAGCTCGGGTATTACGCGACCTCTTTTGGTTAGTTTTATGTGTTGTATTGTAAGATAAATAACAATAATTCTTGTTTCTAATTCCTTCCCTTTTATCCCGAAACTCTTAGCGCAAATCCCTTAAGTTTTTAATTCGTGGTGCCAGAAACGGAGCGTGCATGTTCACTATTCTCTTGAATTATAATGCGCGCGTGCCCCTAATACCACACTAGCGACTTTGTCCCAAAACAATGCATCTCTTCTCCTCTACCTGCTGGCTTCATTAGCACCTTTAATAAATTGATTCTGTCATTAAGGCGGAGGCAGCACCAGAAACCCCTACACTGAGACGCGAGACTCCCCCGAACCACCACTGTGTGCATGACACACCTGGGCCACTTTCAACCCAGGATTGTCACGCCTCTTCCCTTTCCCTAGGAAACTGTCGTCCGATAGGGGCTAATGGAGGGTCTTTTGTCATGCGTCATGTTTTTTGTTTTCTGGTAAGCATGGGCCGACCTGTGACAACGTACGTGATTATGTCTGTGAGCCCCGTATATGTCGCTATGGCTCCGCTTTCTTTCTTCCCTCCCCCCCCCCCTTCCCCTTTCTCTCTTCCTTGCATGTGCCCTGTTCTCGGTCATCGAACGTCCTTCGGCGTCTGTATTCTGTCGTTCTTGTACATGGCTTTGCAGATCTCGATTAGCTGCATATTTTTAACTTAACCACACACGGGTTACAGCAACTACGTCTATACTAGGAGGGATTTATTCATTTAACAACCTCATGGCCTTGCTGTTTCAGGCCTCTTTTACTTTTTTGTCCCAATGATAATTCTTAACGGGCTCGAAATTACTGTAGGCAACAGTAGAAGGACCTGCAATATAATAAATAAATAAATAAATAAATAAATAAATAAATAAATAAATAAATAAATAAATAAATAAATAAATAAATAAATAAATAAATAAATAAATAAATAAATAAATAAATAGCG
>JAJIZL010019351.1:991935-1006730 GCA_023969395.1 Amblyomma maculatum | reverse complement strand
AAATAAATAAATAAATAAATAAATAAATAAATATTGGAAGGCACGCAAGCAGGTAGGCAAGCAGCCAAACAGGTGGGTGGGAAGGCGGACAGGCGAGTGGTACGGACGGATGGACACAGCCTGTCTGTCTCATGAAACTTTATCATACTGTTTACCATTGCTGTTTCGTACATCCCACACCTCTCTGAGCTGATGCCCAATGGCTAAGCCATCGAATAATAATGAAAAAAAAAAAAAACAATATCTCGTTAGTACTTCGAAAACTATTCGGCATCTGTATTTCTCTCGAAGTTTAATTTGTGACTGTTGTCATATTCCTTCCCTGTTCTGATTTTGATCGATTTCGAAACATATGACGCGAAGCCGCCCCTTCTCCGGAATCACTTTATATCGGTGTCAGTTTTATAGATAGAATTAAGAAGAAAGGAATAGAATAGTGAAACACTTTTTAATTGTATCAATTTTGTTAAATTACACTTATCAATGTGCGACGTTGTGCATATTTTATCCGGGTGTCTTACCCTCAAACGACGGCTCCGTTTTCCGGAAGGAAACCACTAGCACTGTCACCGGCTACGCAGAAGGTCGTCATCAAAACGTCAACCATGACAAAAGAAGAAAGAAGGCCTGGAAACTTTCATTAACATATTGCTTGCTATTCTGTCCACATCGCTCTTATCAAATATCATGGTTTTTTGAGGCTGTGGGAAACATGCTTAAAAAAATATCACGGGACGGAGATGGGGAAGCATAAGGCGACATGCAAGACGCCGACACGTAGTCGCCTGTTTACTCCAGCTAGTATTCAGCAACACACATACACACACACCCACACACACTCTACCACGGCACGATACAACTACCTCTTACTTCTGAGTACTTCGGAAAAAGTGAGATCAATTATTAAAAAAAAAAAGAAACACCGGGACAGCCAAGATGCTGCATGTGATGAGTGCAATATTTTGACTTTTGCTTTGGGTACTGCTTGAGAGCCGAGTTGTTTTCGCAGTTATTTTTGTCTTAAGTTGCTCGACCTGTTAAGGGTCCGCCATTTACTGTTTACATTGCGACCTGAGCAAGAGCAATAAACTCGCCCTTGAGTGTTTACGCTGGTGACTCCGAGTTGTTTATTGATTATCATATCTATCTTTTGTGTTGGAACTTGGATGTGTATATTGTATGCTTTTTCCATACGTTCCCATTGATGTTTCTACCTTGACGCACCCTCGTATGGCGACATCTGGAGTTTCACGTTCAGAACGAGCGCTTCATTCAGGATGATAGTCACCCATTTGTTTTGGTCTTTTTTTTTTTTTAATCGGAGTATTCTCGCTCATTTTCGTCATAGCAGGAATTGTATATATAATTTTACTGGTAATTAATGCATTGTGTCCTGGGGAAGTTTTTTTGCATCCTTGTCATAATATAATTGTGCTGGGTGCATGAAACTAGTTTGCAGCTTTTAAGAAAGCATAAGAAAAACCCTTTCAAAAGTTACGGTGGATGATGAACGGTGATGGGTAAAGAATTTCATTGCTGGCGGATTGTCTCATTCCGTAAAAATGTTTTTGATTTTAAATAAGGCCAGCAAAAAAATCACAGGTTACGAAAGGGTTCTTTAAAAAAAAATATCAACGCGGGAAAGGAAGCAGAAATCTTTACGAGCTCTCTTTGCATTTAATTAAACCATCGCGATATACTGTACAGACCTCGAACATGAGGCGCATAAGTACGAATGCATCAAAGTTCACGTCACTGCCCTATAGACCGGCCGAAGATCTCCAGCATGCAATCCTGAACGAAAATGCTCGCGCCTTGATCGCGGCATTGGTTATATTGCTATTAAAGTCATTCACTTCTATGATGACTTATGACTGAGACTCCATCGCTCGAGGGAACCAACGACACAGTACTATAGCGTTGTTGATGGTGTTTTAAAATAAGCTGCAGCATATAACTGGACGGGATACGTACTGCACCATAGGAATAGTTTCCATGTACTAACTATACCATCCGCTTGCTTCAGTCTCTATCAGTTAGCGCAGCTACACTGTCACTGTTTATGTAACAGCCTATATTCTTACCAGGAGTGTACAGGCAAAAAGATGACGTGGGGAAGTTAGCAAAAATAAAGGATTGCCGACGACGTATTGTTTGCTTGCGAATTGCAGACCGAACATACTTATTGGTTCTTCGTACGTCCATTTGGATCAGGTATACATAAGTATAGATGCCTTTACACTAAAATTAATTATAGCTTTTCTAACTATAGTGCAATTTTTTGCCGCGTACAGAAAGGGCGCTAGCTGATATTTAACATGATCACCAGCAGATTTTCCACCAAGGTATAAAGAGTGTGTTAATTACTTGAGGGAAAATGAACTGTAGTTTTTGTCTGCCAAAGTAGGAAGGGGGGAGTTTCGTATGGGAGTTAGTCTAAGACAAGGTAATGCGGTATTTATAAAGTAGTTATAGCGTACGCTTCGTAACAGTAGAGTTAAAAGAGGCAAGTAGTGCAGCCTAAATACCTCTTTATTGTGTTTCAGAGGCAAGATAATGCACACAATACACATCCCATAAGGAAGAGAGACTAGACATGAGCAACTTGCAACGGTTTATTCACGTGCGAGGCAAGATATAGACAAAGAGTGCAAGGTGGGAGAGGAGGTCTCACGCATGCGCATGAGTAGAAACAACGAGATAACAATTGGCTGCAGAAAAACATGTCTCAGATTTGTTTGTCTATATATGTTCGCTCGATTCCTAAGTGAATCAACAGTTCCAAGTTCTGCATGTCTCGTCTTTCTTCCTTCTGTGATGCCTGTTTGGCGAATCGCCTTTTTTAAAACCGTGTACCGACCAGCTCTCCATGGGTCTATAAATAGGTTATTTTTAATTCGCGAGGTTCAAAAGTTGACCAAGCTGCCGGGTAAGAGACTTCTCATAGAAGGCCAAAAGGGACACAAAAATGTTCAGACGCTTCTAAAGAAGGGACAGTGATATAACGCCATGAAAAAACCATCGCACATTAACAATCGAATTGCCTCTGGGATCTCGCTTCTTGAATTTTGTTGCGACGGCAAAATCACTTCTTTAACATCCTCACAGAATCAGTTTAAGCCTGGAACGCATGCGAACAAACGAAGGAAGTCAAGAAGAGATTGCGGCCAAACTCAATTCGTTTTGGAAGTGCGAAACGTTTTCAAATCTGGTTAGCTACTTTTCCATGCTTCGTGCCCACAGCAAATCGCAATGTGGAGTGAAAGCAAAGCGAAAAGACGCAGATATCAAAGCATAACGTTTTGAAGCACTGGGGCGAAGAAAGTGGAAAGGAAAGCAAAAATATTATTTCGTCCCTTGCCATTTGCTTCCGGATTCTGGGCTTGCGTTTCCGGCAGCAGCGCTCAAATACAAACCGAGCCTCTTGTACTCGTCGCCAAAAGGGGAAAGAATGAAGGCACTGAGAAATAAGAAATAGGAAATGAGGAATTGAAAAAAAAAAAACAACGCAAGGCGAGAGAAGTGTTGGAGATGCTCAGCAAGTAGAACAGCAGTGTTCCGGAGTCGAGACCGGAAAAGCAGTAAACCCTAAGCTTCCAGAGGAAGTAAAAACGAACAAGGCGAATAAAGGAGATGGGTTACTGCGTTTCCTGTTGGACCAAATCCAAGTCTGTCTGTTCGTCTTTCTGTGCGTGCAAAGTTATCACAGTTTAAGAAACTCGGCCGAGGGAAATGCACGCCACTGTTCTCGGCGCCCGGTTGGCGACGGCGTGCGCTCAAGAAAAAGTGAGACAAAGCAGGAAAAAGAAGAAACAATCGTCGCGACAGGGAGCAAGCCAGCAGGAAAAGATAAAGTTGGAACGACATTGCGCGAACAGGCTCGATACGAGCAAGTAAACAAGAAAGGAAGTAAACAAACAAGAGTGAGAGTACCCGTGCGAACAAGCAACCCCCTCTCTCTTCCGTGTTTCTTCAGAACATCGCCACAACATCTAGTAGTCGCGACCCGACGTCGCGAGATCGCTTGCCTGTGAAGAAGACTTGGCGCCAGGGTTCAACGCCCTCTCTTTGCCGAAAGAAAACGTAGACATCATCCCACATTCCCCAGCAGAAACCAGTGATGCCAAAATTTGTTTTTATTTTCCCCTTCTTTTTCGTCGATTGGGTATCTCTTTCCCTCAACGAGAAGAGAGCGTACAGGTCCCGAGAGAAGGCAGCCTCTCGCAGTGCGTTGTCCCGAAAGCTTTCCCTTTTTCCCTGCTCCGTTCCCTTTTCCCCCCCCCCCCTTTCCTGTGATGTTTCAGTTTCGAACCCGGAGACCGCGACCCCAATTACGCGCGCTGACGAACACGGACTTGCCTCCGTTCATCTAACATATATGCCTCCACTCTTTCCTGTTATGTGCACATAGTCTCCTTCTTTTTTTCTTTTCATTATCTCTGTTCTTTCCTTGATGTGTTCTTTCCTTGATGAATCGCCTTTCTCGCCACGTTACCAGTGTACGAGTTGTCGCTGCGTGCGATTCTTGTTTCTTTCATTCTGACCTCTTACGTAATCCTGTTCGTTTTTTTTTTTTTTTCATTTCTGTTTATCCCCGCTTCTGTTCTCATTCCCTCGCCTTTATTTGCTGCTCTCCCTTTGATATGCTGCTGAAGCTTGCTTCTTTGCTTAGAAATGGACTGGCCGTAAGCTCCACTTTCTTTATAACTATCGGCTTCTTTTCTAAAACATTTTGGACTCTCAGCTACTACTTTCTTTGTAGCTTATTTTCATAACTACTTTTTTTATGTTAGTGCATCTTGTTTTGAAATTAATCCCCGTTTTCTGTACTTATGCTATCCTTGGCTCCTCATTATCATGCCCTCAGAGTACACCCATGGATCCGCTCTCTGAAGTTTGTTTCGCTGTCCTTCAGATCAACCACTAAAATAATTGCGAAAGAGTGTGCGAAATAAATCTTACTTTCCTGTTTTTTTTTTCTCTGCTGATCATTCTCATTCATATGCATATTAATACACTCCAAGGGTGCCTCTTTATTTTCAGAGTCGGTATCAAATTATGGCTGCGATTGCCGTGCACTCACAGCCGGTGTGAGTGCACGTTAAAGAGCCATAGATGGTAGACATTTCCGAAGCCCTCCACTACGGCATTCTTCATGGCCTGAGTCGCTCTGGGACGTTAGGCCTTATAAATCAACCCTAAATATGGTGCACTTAGAATCTTTGATTCTTTGTTATGTGTTAACCGAGGGGAAGTTATTCTGAGTAATTGCGCTGCAGTTCATTTCTATTTTACTTTTTCACCAGTCATTCATCACCATCAGGCACTAACTCTGATTGCAATTTAAAAGTAAAAAAGTGCGCTATTAGGAATTTGACATGACGAAGGAGCGCTAAACTCTGCTGTCAGTTGTGATGAAGAGCTATTCGGTAGGGAGTTGGAGATCTGCAGTAATAACAAACACTGCAAAGAAAAATATATGTACGTACACGGAAAACCGTTTTCGGTATTTATTTTTTGCGGCTCGAAGGTGACACCAAACTATTTGAAACGTGAACACTCGGAAACAAACTTTCTAAACTCTTTATACTGAATAATGAGAAAATGTGTATCCTATACTTTACTTATTTTTCAAGTTCCACTCCTGCTATAAAAATAAGACCGAACGGATTCTTTCTTATGTAAAACAGCTAAAAACAGGAAATAGAGCTCCCCTATGCAAGGGCGTTGAAAAAGCCGGCGTGCAAGCGCTCGCTAAGTGAGTTTTACTACTAGGGTGAAAGCATGTGAAATAAAAGCTGAAGCCACGCCCGAACCTCTCTGTGCGCGTTATCTATAGCCCGAATCCGAACGAATATCCGTCTACTGGCCTTTATTGAACCCATGTAATGAAATTTCCGTCGTGGGGATGCAACCTAATATGGTCGCGTATATTGAAATTCCCGCGTGTATTTACTGGTCGGGGCATAGTTCGTTTAAATTAACACTGTGAGTCCAATGATACCTATATATTATTTGCCTTTTAGTGGCACCTTGCTTTGTTACCAAGATTAAATGTTGTATAAAGGAGCCAGGGGGCATAATTCATTATATGCCGGCATAGCTTACGTTATTATCGGTTGCTCGGTTGGCAGCGACCGCCCCGTGACCCGTAATTCAGAATTCACGTGGGAATATTGCGTCGCATTATGGGACTTGTTTTTCAGCGAGTGTTGCTCAATATGCCTTAGCGGCTTCCCGTTTTATTGCAACAGAATTCACTGGTGAATCCGAATGAGATGTGTGTGATGTTCTCTTTCTTACGGCTGGTGAAGAAACTACTCACGATTTAGACTTTCCAAACAAAGAAAGCGAAAACGTCGTGATTTTCTCTCTCCTGTGCTTCGACCCAGCATGCTTTTTTAACATCACAAAATTATGGCTAATTCCAAATTCCAAATCAATCAATGCCGTGTTTTTGTCACCTCGTGTTTACGTTTTTCTCGCTGTTTAAGCACGGGTAATTAGAGATCAAACAGCGAAGTGTTTTCTTGCTTGTTCCTTGTATGCGCGTTTCACGCTATAATAGCATGGTTAATTATAGATTGAGAAAACTGTTCAATTATCCGTCGTCTTAGACGTTAGTCCCTTCTTATATCTACTGTGTTTTCTAATTGTTGCTGCTATATCGCGAATCGGAATTCAGCTGAGATAAAGAGTTAGTCAACAGCATCTTCCCGAGTCTGCAGCCACTTAAGAAGGATAATTATTCACAATTATAATGAACGCAGCAGGTTCCTAATATAATTGAATCGCAACAACATATAAAATGGGATGCCTCTTTTACCGTCTACGTCAAAAAAAGAAAAAACGCTTTTAAACTGTACTAGTGGACCAACGCGCGTGACAATTTCGTCTTGTGCTGGGAAGTACCCTACTATTCCAAACCACGCTAATGAGTGTACCCACTGAAAAGAAATAGAGCTTTTTTTGTTGCTTTGTAGATACGAGCGAGAATAGTGGCCCTTATGTTAAATGTGCCAATAACATTGCTAAACCAATGCGTCGGCTGCTCCTCTCATCACTGTACGAGGCTAAGCTCTCCTCGATAGGGTTACGTAAAACAAATTCGTACCTCAGCCTCAAGGAATCAGCGCCAATAGATATTCACCCTTGATATTTGCTGCCAGTGTTGTGGACGTGTTGATATATTTTGAAAAGAACGATAATTAAGGGGAAAAAAAGGGAAAGGCAGGCAGGCTAACAACGGGAACATTCCCGTTTGCTACCCCGTGATAAATGATTGTGGAATTAAAGAAGGAAAGAGAAATGCCAAAATTTTGAAGTGACAACTTCATGTCTGGGTGAAAGTTTATGGCTTCGCGGAGCTCTTAATAATACGTGGCCAGCATGGCGGTGTGTAAATCACGATTTCTGTCCCCATAGATGTCAATTTGACATGTTTGTTTGAAACGTGTGTATTTCCTTTAAGTTTCTGTAATCGCGTTACGGAGAATTATGCGACCCTACCGCTACACATATATGCTGAATATTGCTACAGTTTTCTTTACAGCTCCCAAATGACAGTTTAGCCAGGTTTTTAGAAGCAGTACTACTCCTTTACCTAACTCTTGAACGACCTTTCAGGCTAGAAGGAATATTCAGCGTCTAATTACGGGCAGTTCACAAAGCATTTTAAAATGTCACGCAGCATCTTTGAGCCTCTTGCCCCAGTTTATAATGGCTCCATGTTAAAGCCATTTTGCCAGGTGAACTTAGTGCCAATGAAGTAGCCGACGTACGCATGAAATCGGCCGCCCGCTTCGTAGAAGCAGCTGCTTTCAGGCTTGGGACCAACAAAATGTCCCAGCAGGACTTAGACAGGTTATACGGCATGCTCTTTAAAAGAAGCTGGCTAAAATTGTTTATTTTTTTAGAATTCAAACAGGCTGAAGCGTTAAAATGTATAAAAGTGTGCAGATTAAAACTTACCGAGTGGTTTTGGGCTGCTTCTTAACGATATAGGACGTTATCGACCATTAAATTCGCCTTTTTCACAAAATATGGCGCTCTCTGGGAGTGGTTGCAAATTCGACTGCTACTCTTTGAAAACGTCGGGGTTGGTGGTTAGTTTTCAATCAGGAGAGAGGCGCGCATGCGCAGAGCGGCCTTGTGAAAGAGGCGGATTAGTAACAACAATCTGCAGGCTTCGTCCATTGCGAAGAAACTTGGCAACGATGTCATTAGATTTTCCAATTCGAACTGCTCGCGCGATAAATCATATCCGAGTCAACCAATGCTGCCAAGAATGTTTCGTGGCCGTAAACTTCGATCGCGTTGGTTTTTATCTCGTGGCAATAATTCACGCGAAGAAAATGAACATACTTGCTGTACTGATGACATTATCTTCGGATTCGCTACTAATTTGAGTGCGCCGTGGAAAAGCCTGAGGGTCTAAATAGCTTTCTGTAACTGTTGCGTCATAACTGTCTACGATAGCGAACAGTGACTTGGGATAATTTATCTTTAGCTTTCCGGCATAGGACCCCTTTGAGCCTGAAAATTATTCAGTTGCCATTTGCCAATTTCCGGCATAGGACCCCTTTGAGCCTGAAAATTATTCAGTTGCCATTTGCCAATAAATGCCCTTGACTGAGTCGAAGAGATGGAAAGTTTCCGAAAAGCCAAACACCTCGAAAAAAAAGATGGCCTTGGTGTCAAATGTGATAAAGGATACCACAAAAAAAAAAAAGGACCAGGGGACCAAACATCCCAAACCGAAAGGAAAAGTGACAGCGTATAGCTATCCTGAAAGTTACCGGTATGGTGCTCTTTCAGAGTCTCCCACAATGGCAAAAATAAAGCTATTCTAGAGTAATATGCCTTTTGCCACGCACAATAGCAATCTTCTGAAAGCTGATTCTTTTCCTAGTCGGGGGACTTGACTAATGATGCGATGGGGCGGAGCACCAGGAATATATGGTTGAAAGTTGAGCGCTATTTTCAGAGACCCGAGAAAGGAGAAACCAATTAAGGTTTATTTTTTTTTGTCGGCACTTTTTTTTCACTAAGACGTCTACATAAGAATTGGATACCTTGTTTATGTGGATCGAGATACAAGGACGGAGCTCGTAAAGATACCCTGTTTTCGTCGCGTCCAGTTAGGCTGTTCGTCTGGAGGGTCACTGTAAAAGGTAACAAGAAGTAATTGTTTTTGTGACATTTTTCAACCTTCTCATTCTGGGGAAGTTACTTGCGGTGCTTGTGCAAGACCTTGTTGAGAGAGTTTATTTATAGACGTCGAGGGGAAGATGCCGCTATACCCGATATACGGGAATAATGAAAGATTCCGCTGCCTATTCCCGTTTTGGCGTGGTGCCAAACGCCCAAGTGCTATTGTCTAGGCGAAGAAAATTACGCTTGAAACTGTTACTGCAAATGTGTAATAAGGAGACCAGAATTAGCAAATACACTTATTCTAATCAACCGCACTATATATTTAAACAAATTTATTGCAACCTTAAAATACAAGAATATAGGATTCGAACTAGTCTTTAGGCCATTTATTTTCGTGAGGATTTTAAGGAAGCGAAATATATTCTAACGAATTGTGCTACAATAACAAAGACGCCCCCCCCCCCCCTTTCTCGCCTCCACCGCTTAAACAGCCTTATAAAAAGCAGAGCATCTCTAAATAAAAAAATATTTAATAAAAATTATATCGTGTTTACGTTTTCCAAAATTACCTGACGACCAGCGGATTCTTTGAAAGCGCACGTAGGTAGCAGGATTTATTAAAAACTACGTTTGTTTCGGCAGTGCACTTATTCTGCAGGCAGGTAGGTCGCGTGGGTTTTTTGAAAGAACTGGCTACTGAGTGTACATTCTCTATTTTATTTTGCTGAGACTTTAATAAATGTGTTACGAGTTTGTAATTGAATATTAATGCAATGTTAGTATATTGAATTTCGGAAGTGGCCTCCTTTGAAGAAAGTTGCTTCCTTCGAACCCGTTGTTTACCTCCTTCAGGTAGCTAGCTCTATCACTTAAGCATAGCATTTATATCCCGAGCGCGTTCAAGGCACGTGTTCATAACTCAATTGCGCAACCCAGCAAAGAAAGCCCTAGAAACCACGGGGAATGTTTACACACCTAGGACAAGAAAGTTCTTTCTTCCGCTACCACAGACAATAATCCATGAGGGCTTTTTCCACGAGGCATGCTGTAGGGATAAAGCAGACTTTATCAGTCCCATGCTAATCTTAGGCACGCACGAAGTGAGGGCAGGTGTAAACAACCAGGACTTCCTATATGGAGGTCAAAGAACCCGCCACCTTAACTCATGCCTCGGCGCGAGTTAGATCTTTAAGTGCCGGGCAAATAATCACCAAACATTTCCTTTGGCAGCCTGCGAAGTGCTTTCGTGAACGCAGAAGCCTGCCGTCCGCCTGTCCGCACTCTAATCAGAGCTTTCAGCCATCTCTGTCTGGAGCTCTTCCGTTTATTGCAGTTCTTGAGCGCACCTTCTGTGAATAAAAGATATGCGAACTAGATGCCAGACAGACGGTGACGGGTTTTCCTTTTTCTGGCTTTCATGGAAAACAGTTTCCTGCTGGTGTTTAGCGTCAGCGTTTTTCATTAAGCGGCCAATGCTTTGGCTTACTTAGTCGTGTCTTCATTTTCTGCTAAGATCGTAAAGCTTGCCGCTAAGGACAGGAAAAAAATTGCCTTGTGGTACCTTAATTTGAACGCACGCTCGGGTCGAGCACAACACTCAAGAGAAAAGCAGCTTTGATTCCAACATCTTCGGCGTGCTCACCTTCCGTTTATCACCTCATCAACGATTTCTCTCACAATGTTCCCCACTCGGTTCCTTATTGCTAACCTATGGTCAGGTAAGTGAGGTGATCTACTTGCCATTGAGGTGAGTGACCTTTCCGTGACCGCATAAGAACAGATAGTCATTTTCGAGTTATTAACTACCATTCACACCGCGGTAAGGGAGCAGTACCCACCCGTATTCGCTGAGGGCAATGAACTGTGGTTGGTTGTGTAGCTAGAGCCTGGAAAGGAAATGAAACCATGGGACACGGAAGGAACATTAGTCGATACGGGCCCCAAGCGATGGTAATGGCGGGAGTAGAGGTGTTGATTACAGAGCCACCTCGTACCGCAGCAATCCCCTCATTCATGGAACCGCCTCGTGCATTGTTTCCTCCGAGCTGCACAATGATGAGCGCTCAATGACTCGTAGCGTGAGAATGAATCTGAAGCTGTTTATATAGTTTCGTTCTCTTCTCTGGGGCCAGTTTCTGTAGGCCATTGTTGCTAAAACGATCTGCACCACTTAGAAAGTCACTGGCGTCAATAGGTGGTTTCGGCGATTCAGATAATTGAGATCTGGATGATAGCCTGGAATATTTAAAACTGTCGAGGAAATTACAGGTATGCAGAACTGACCATAAGAGCACCCCCTCTCCTCTTTTTTTGTTTTGTCTGCTAAGCAAAACACATAAAAAAGCACAGCTATATGAAATAAAAACCGTTATCCAAACTTAAGAATTGGCGCTGAGAATGCATACAAAATATATCTGAGTATTTAGATGAGATAGATATTTTCATTCCGTCAGGAGCGCCTGAAAAATAACTACTTCAGACTTCGCTCCTCAAACTGTTCTGCTTGATATCGATTTCGCAAAGTACGTTAGAGGCTTAGAGCGCTGGAACTGTGCTTAATAAAACTCTTGAAGTAATCAACGCAGAATTGGGCTTTTCGGAAAGAGAAATTGAGGAATGAGATATGTGCGCTGATCTCAGCTCTCGTTATTGATGAGCTAGCCAAAATCATTTATGTTTACATTTTTTGAAGCAGTATGAATGGTTAAGTACTGTCTTTACGATAAAATAAATATATAATCTTCTGAGCAGGTATATCTTTGCTCTTTTTATGAGCAGAGAATAAAGACCATTACTAATTAGAAACAAGGTTTTAACGCTTAGCCAAATTAGTCAAGGGAAGACCCGAATTAGTGGGCAGAAGGTGCCATTAGCCTAAAAACAGGTGGCTGCAGGTCATTAACTGAACTGCTGCGAAAACGAGCCATCACCGATCTACAGCATTGATTACCAACCGATCTGTTCCGCAAACCCGACTGCGAATGTTAATTGCCGCGCCAAGCTATAACTGGGCCTTGCTCTGAGAAAACATGGTTGCGAAGTTACTACGAGTTTTAAACGCCGCGGCACTAAAGTCATGGCAGGCAATTTTCTCCCCGGCTAAGACGAGTTCTTTAGCGTCATTTTTGTTTTCGTTCGAGGCAATAAAGACAATGACCCCAAGCCGAAGGGACACGTCTGAGAGTCCTTATTCTTCTTTCATAATTATAATTTTTTTTTGCACATAGTGCAGCGGTTCATGCCTGGCGGCATAAACGAACGGTGCTTTTAATAAGAAAATAAGCCAGAGTTCCCGAGAGTAAACAAAACCGGACCTTGTTTGTTGACACTAGAAACACAGTGAGCAGGTCGTAGCAGTATACAACGGATCTGCGTTTAGCGCGGGTCACCGAAAGCGGCCTCAATTTGGAAGTGTATTTACACTCGAATGAGAGTTAAAAATAACGCAAGCGCCACAACCAAAGCAGACGACAATGGCCAGGCAGACGACGCGGATGTCGGTGTCCTTCTGCCCGCACCAGCAGCCCGAGGCAACATCGGCTGCTCGCGACTGCATGCACTGCGAGACAGTGAAGCACAGCTGAGCCTTAACTGATTTGGCTGCGTTTTTTTTTTTTTCAACCGGATTTTATGGGCGTTCGTTTCAACGCGGAATCTGAGCGAGTGTTTTTGTTCTCTTGGGTGGTCAAGGAGGGGGGAAATAGTGGGCAGGAGCTTCTTCGCAAAAGTAGAAATCATTAAAAATAAAAGCGGACAGCACAGCAAAGATGGCACACGTAAACCTTTGTAGGAAAGCGGAAGACAATTAAATGCGAAATGAGTGAGTCAGTCGAACCGCACAATAACACATGAAAACAAAAAAGTTTGACTCTAGAGCACGTAATCTGCACCAGTCGTTCCAAGGAACTTGTACGAATGATTACAAATGAGGGGAGACCCGTCTTTCCGGACAGCAGATGGAGATTGTCTCTCGCTAGGAATGAGACTTGGGGCAAAACAAACGATAAAGAAACCGAAGCCGGAGCTGCAACTTTCTCCCTCCGTTGCCATGGAAATGCTTCACGGGAGGACGGTATACAGCTCTCACAATCTAGGTCAGAAGATGCGCCTCTGCTTTCTTCCCTATCCCGCGCCTGCTTATAAGAAAGAGATGTTGTGCACAGTTACAAGAAACTCTCTGCAGAGACAAGGTGTGCCTGTTCTTCCGAGGGTTTTAAGTTTTGAAAGTGAAGTTCACTCCGAGCAGAGCAGCAAAAATGAAAAGCTGCCAAGTCAAGGTTGATGCTGTCAATTAGAGCTATGCCCTACTTCCCGGCAGCAATTTTAATGGCGAGGTGAGGTTCAGAGCTTATTATTTTCCCCTCATTTCCCTGTGCTTCCCTATTCCACGAGAAAAGTAGGGCGCAAATACTTCTCTAGGATGGCTTTATTACGCCTCACGAGTAATGCGTGGACGTTCGTGTACCGACGCACGCGAGTCAAGAAAGAGGAGAAAAAAAAACTAGGTCGTTTGCTCATGAATAACCTGTAGGCGAGACGGACATAGTAGATCTAGCGCAGCGCTCGTGCAAGCAGAGGCGACGGAAATATTGGGGGCAGAAAAGGTGTCATGGTCGGTGCACCCTTGTCTGTACCCTATGAGACCCGGACTCGGTAGTTTATATTGCGTGCTGTCGTGCGCAGGACTAGGCTGTGTGGAGTTGTCGTTCCAGTATGCGCTAGACATTCCTACTGAGCAGAAACAACCATTCGTCTTCTTTTTCTATTTTTATCAACTGTACCTCTCACCGGGTCAGAGAGGCCAGATCCGAATCTCCATCTATAACGTCCCGTACGGTCCCAATCTTGTGCAAACATGAACTCGCAGAGCGCGAGATGGTGGGCCAAACTGGGCCGAGTTCAAGGCCGTTCCAAGCCAAACCGTAGCCTATTTCTGGGTATTTCCATTCATTCTCAAACAGCGTTCACACACCATAGCAAATCGGATTCTTGTTTTGCTTTGCAGAAGACGAGGAGTACAAATAAATAGATGACGAAACCTTTTTCTCATTTGCAGCGTTTGCTGAATCAGAGACGAAGTTTCAAAGAAAAACAAATATGGTAGATCAGTCAACTTGAACGCTACCAGTTAAAACTTTTTTGTAATTTTTCTTCCCGTCTCGTTACCTGTCGTTTACATTGTGAATCAGCCTTCGAAGGCGGTGCTGTAGTGGAGGAAGACAGGAATAGTAACGTCAATACGTCTGAACATTTACATTTATATAGATTGCTCTTCTTGGAACTGAAAGAAAGGAGCCCGCATAAGATAGATCCATGTTTGTTGACACAGCTCTTCCGTGAGAGTGAATGACCCGGAGCCCGGTTTATTTTCTCTATCATACCAGATGAATGTTTGTTTTCCGCTATTCAAAGTGCACGACGTTCCATGCGGAAGCTTTACTTTTTCTGACCAAGCAAACTCTCTAGACCGTCCGAAAACAATATTGCGCCAGTCTGGAAGCTGTGCGTCGACGAGGGCAAAGGCCTGCGGTCTGTTTCACAACTCGACGACACTGAAGAATAAAAGCACAGATGCGCAAGAATGCTGAAGGCGACGAGGAAGAGGTTATGAAAAAAAAAAAAAAAGAGGGCGCATTACT
>JAJIZL010019351.1:947338-991535 GCA_023969395.1 Amblyomma maculatum | reverse complement strand
AGTAATGCGCCCTCTTTTTTTTCTCTGGGTTGACACTTCACCGATATCATCCAAGAGAGTTTCCTAAGAAAACGCTTCATGGCGCTTCATGGCGCTTCACGGAAAAAGAGGATGCCGCGACGTGCACGGACTTTTCTTTCTTGACTTGGCTTGATTTGGAACTAAAGCAAAAACTTCGTCGCGATGCTCAGCGATCTGAGTAGAATCATTTTTTGCTCAGCGGCACTTTGATATTAAGCTAAACGTTTCAAGTGTTCTGCTTCTTTATTAAAAGATATACAAGTTCGTGTTCGATATCGGCTTCTCGTGGGAACTTTGATTGCGTTTTTTATCTTTTGCGTAAAGAAATATTGTAACATTACGACTGAATCTCGGTTTCTCGTATAGCACCAGCTAAACTAGCGTGAAGTCGGGAGTTTGCCTTCCCACGATTTTCGGCGTGTCAACAGTGTCGAAACACGCCGCATTTGACTTTAGGCAATTTCGGGAAATTTTGTGACATGTACTTCGCTCTGAAGGATAACATGAAGAGATGTGTGTATGGAGAGAGGGAAAAATTGACGGTGGTTTAGCTCGGCTACTCCAGAATATATCGTAGCGAGAGGCACGTTTTCCTGGATGAGCTTGTTGTGGTCATGTATGTTTAGCAATGAGAGATATTGGGCATACACACCTTTTATTCATATTGCTTGGCAGAGACGAAGACTGCCAATAGGCAAGAACACCACTAAACGGCACATAAATACGCAAAAGCGCACGTGCCTTCTGCAAGCTAAATACAAGCCCTCATATGCCCCTGAAACCACTCATCAATCGTGTGTGCAGTGGGCAGTGATACCTCACTCGCATCTTAATGAGGACCACCGCGCGGCTGCTGAGGATAACTGTCTAATGTTAGGGCGAAAGCTTTTGTTGGCTCATGGGGGTGTAAGCGGAAGTGCCGGCCAAAGCTTAGGCAAAAGCCTCCGCAGAGAATGTAGACGGGGTGTGCCTACATGAACTGTAAATTATAATATCATCCTATAAGTTAGTGTGAGATATATATACTGATGTAGGTGTAGTAACATGATGACATAGAAATAGGGGTACACATGAAGCTCCGCCGTTGAGTCTATAAAGCGACAGCGTTTCATATATATGGACGATGTTTTTACTATTGTTTACGGTTTAATGCCTAATGTTTGTTTACTTTTGTTTTTTATACATCGATCCTTAGAATTAAAAACATTGGGTTTCTTTTCTGAGCTGTCTTGCACATTTGAACGCCATTTTCATTGTTAGTTATTTCAGCTTATTAACTGATCAATCACACACTCTAGATTTTCTTAGCATCCTCGTGCATTGTATTTCATTCCGACCGTTTTTACATCTGCGAACCCTTTTTTTTATGTTTTCATTTAAGCGATAGCTGTTGTTCGAAAAGCTGTCGGCGTAGTAGTAGTAGAAGATTTCGGCACCGTGTGTCGGAAATAATCGGGGACTGCGTAAAAAAGTTGTATCTTGATAATTTTTGGTGCTAGAACTTGGTGATTGATTAGTGCGTGATAGGCGCTGATGACCTAATAAAATCACTGTAATTAATATATTATGCTATCAATTAAACAAATAGATATGAAAATATTTAAAAAAAGGTTCAAAGGGATTAAAATGCTCAGAATGAAATGCAATGCTTGAGGTTGCTAATTAAGAGAGCATAGAGCGAGTGAATATTCGATGAAATAATTCAAATATTTCAGAAAATTAGAAATGCTTAGTAAGATGTCAGCTTATTTAGGAGAGAGGCAAAGCGCGCTGAGTGTGCTTAAATTGCGTGTAGTGTTGGTGTGTAAACAATAAAGATACAAATAATGAAAACAAAAAAGGAAAAAAAACATTGTCCCTGAATGTGAAACACTATAGCATCATACATTTAACGGTGGATAATAAGTACCGCATGTATTTTTCCCCAATTATTTAAATTATGAAATAATAAATTACATACTCAAAATTTTCTCAATTGGCATCAGCAAGCATTGGCTTTTCAATTTCATTATTTTGACATCTTTAAACCCCCTTGTGTGTTTTCATTTTATTTCATTTATTTATAACGTCAATTATTCAATACAATCCAAAGAATTCATGCCCCCTTCAAGCCCCGGATTACGGCTGACGTGCGATGTCTCGTGATAGAGCGCAAGCTGTGAGTGTTGCAACGAATTTTTCTGTGGATACCTGAATTTAATCTGCCGCCGTCACAGCGTTCGAACTAACCTTCTGTCCTAGCAACTCGCTGTTGCCGTTAGCCTCTACTAACTACCAAGTTATCTGTCTTCTCCTTCTTCCTCTTGTTTTTCTTTTTCT
Organism: Amblyomma maculatum; assembly: GCA_023969395.1. Lineage (NCBI taxonomy): Eukaryota > Metazoa > Arthropoda > Arachnida > Ixodida > Ixodidae > Amblyomma > Amblyomma maculatum. The sequence continues at coordinate 989,195 of JAJIZL010019351.1, read as the reverse complement.
TCTCCTGCTTCTTGTTCTCCTTTTTTTGCTCTTCTTTTTTTTTCTTGTTCTGCTTCTTCGTCTTCTTATCCTTATGCCTCTTCTTTTTATTCTTCTTCATTTTCTTCCTCTTCTTTTCTTCTTCTAATTTCTATTCTTTTTTATCTTTTTCTTCTTTTCTCCTTCTTTTCCTTCCTCTTTTTCTTTTCCACCTTTCTCTTATTTGACTTGTTCATTTTCGTTTCTTCGTCTTCTACGGTGCCACGATGCAATGGTGCCACGCCGACGGCTTGAAAACCTACATTAGTGTAGCTTCCATTACAAAACAATTGCTACCAACACTTACTGACAGTATAAGGCTATACAGAGTTGATGATGTTTGTGCTAGTTGCTAATAGTAATATTGGTATTTAATGACAGTGACAATGATAGTGGCTATGAAGATGCATTTAGTAGACAGTGGTGATATGATGATAGTGATGATGATGATGACGGCAATGTAGGTGATGATGGCGATATAGTTGGTGATAGTGAAGAGTATGAGAGTTCGCGGTAATGATGCTGATTATAGTTGGTGGTAGTGATGGTGATTATATATTGTGATAGTCATAACAATGATGATAAAAGTGACAACATAATCCAAGTGTTTGAGTGAAATAGAAAGGCCTTTGCATTTCTGCTCTTAAGCAGTCTTAAGAGCAGCCCTGCAAATTTTCGGAGAGGCTCCACAGTAAAGAAAGTTTATCTTAGTCGAGTGTTGCTGGGTACGGGCTGTGGACTCAGTGAAGGGTGTTTAAACGGGTCTTTATTTAGACAACTGCAACCTAAAAGAAAAGAGAGCCCCAGCTAGGCCCTTAACCGGTGGCGGGCTCTCCGAGCCGGCGTTCTCGTCCACTACTAAAGGAAGACTCTTTCATCCTGCCGGCCGCGCTTCGCACGTCGTGGTTACGTGACCCAGCCGCAGGCTGCAGGAAGCGATGGCCCTTAGGTGGCCAAGCCGGGGCCGCCCCCTAGTTCCAATGCGGGGAGAGTGGAAGGTGATAGTCGCCCTCCACGACCTTCATAATTATGTCAAAATCCGAGCATGCAGGACGCGTGCCCTCCTGATTAGAGCATCGCGCCTTCGCTGGCACCCGGTTGAGCGGAAGGTCGCCTTGTGATCTCGCAGCCTGATTCCAGGAGTTCGTGTGTCCATCACCACCGGCGACTCAGAAGGTAACAACAGCGGCTTGCGAATTTGTGTAAAAATAAAAGTGAGGAACATGCATATACTTCGTTTCAGAAGATATCTGCAGCACTGCGAAAGGCAGAGGAGCCCTTGCAACTGTGTTCCTACGTACATCTCGCCCCTGCGCACTATAATAGAGAATTGTGCTCCTACTGGCACCCCTGCCAATTTGGGGGGCGAGAGGCGCGTAGGAGCACAATTGCCTACTGTAGTGCGCGTGATCCTGATTGAACCGGGGTGCCTCTGCTTTTCGCAGTGCTGCAAACATCTTGTGAGAGGAGGTATAGATGCAGCAGGACCTGCCAGCGCCGAGTATAGTTCTTGCAGACTTCATGCGCCCTCCGTTCGGAAACAGCGGCGCACCGTGGCAAACAATTGCTTGCACCTTTAATGAGTGTCATCCTGAGCGTAGAAATGGCAATGGAGGGGTAAAGTAGACAAAAAAAGAAAAAAAGAGGATGTGAACAGCTATTCTCGAGTTCCTTCAAGTTATTATTAAGGGAAATGTTTCTCACTTGATTTCTTCAATAGAACCCCCATTTTTTATTTGTTTCCTCATGTCCAGTGCCTCTTTGCCTTTAACGTTGGCGTTTTGTTCGCATCCGTTGTGCAGCTGGTCCTTGCTTTGACAAATCTCGTTTCTTTCTTCGAAGAAGAGCGCGGTAAAAGGTAAAAAGGGTTCTGACGGTTGAGCTCCTCCAGAGGCCCGGGATCCCAGGGCATACATCCATTCATCCCTCGCACGTAGACGCTTTGAGGCACAATGCACGCGGAAGTAGTTCTTACTTCCGGCCAAGGAACTTTGTTCTTTCTTAGCCGCGACAGCTTTCTTCACTCTCTCGCAGGCACTCGTCGCTATTCCCGGATCCTCCTTCGCAGACGTTTCCTTCCACTTCCATTCCTTACATCCACTCTTTCCTGTGCTCCCTTTACCCCGGGGAGAGTTTGGGGGCTCAGTAGGGGCCTCTGGGGTCGAAACGGCCGTCTCCGTCGACGTGCCTGACATGCGCAGACGGGCAAACAATGCTAATGGCGTGGCGTGGCGGGGTGCGCGCAAGCGGACAGACGCGACAACTCCCAGCACTCAGCCAATCTGCGTGAGACCAAAGTTCGGTTACTGTAGGCACCGCGGGGCGACACATTTCGGTTTTGGGGCACATGGTCGATTTCTTTCCAAGAAACCTGATCGCAACTCAACATGATACTGAAGACAACAATGAATGATAGCAGTTCTTATAAACTGCGGAAAAAACTCACATTCCCTCAAAAGAAGGTAGAAACAAGAAAAAAAGAACAGAAAAATCTGCCACGGCATGCAACGGTTTTCACTGGCGAAGTTCGCTAACGTCGAGGTAATTTTTGGTGAGAAGTTTATAGAATGCATTATCAACACATGCTAAAAACCGCTAGTGATGTTCTTTCCTGGGTTGGTGTGACGAAGGTCAATTGATATGTGGGTAAATATTCCTGTTTCAGATGGTAATCTAGCACTAATAAGTGCACTTGATTCTCCGGAATAAAAGTTCTAAAAAGCAAAATATTATATTTTTTACCGAGAAATAAGTGGTTGAATAGTAGGAGGGTCCTCTGCATAACAAAGGAAAATCCAGGAGGGCATGCTCCAAATTAGAGATTAGATATTAGACCAAACATCTGGTTCTGATAAGATAGAAAAAACTGTGTAATAATTTTTCCTAAACATTTACCGCTTGAAATCCAGAACTGCAACCAACTAGTCACCAACAACGTGCATTACGGCTACCCTGCCCACCTAGAAAAAATAGTACGCACTCTTAACAAACAGCTAAAAAGAGGGTGCTAGTATACATTATTGTTCTTGCTGCCTTAGGGCTGTTGCAAAATCACTGATCCTCATAATAGAGAGGAAGACGTTATTGCAAAGGCGATGTTTCGTTTTCTGTGCTTGTTTTACTTCAAAAAAGAAGTTCACTACTACTTGGTTACTTGAAAATTGACAAGCTGCAGTAGAAGGAAACATTGTTACGGATTTAAATTTAAGTCTGAGAAGCTACTGTAGACTGTAGTTGCTACACGGCGACTGCTACATAGAGCAAATACTGGAGTTGGTGAAATGTGGCATTTCTTTGAATGAAAGAATTGTTCGCGTTTTTTTTTTTAATTTTTTCGTTTCACACTAAGGTTTAAAACGTGATCAAGACAGATAAGAAATCGCTATATAAATGCTAATGCAAGCTTCAAGAACGCGTTACCCTTGCTCCGAAATTATACGAAGGCATGAGAAATCTCCCCGGGGAACGCCATACGCGTCTCCCCCCCAACAAAACTCTCTATAAGGAGCTTAAGTCAGTGGTGTAATTTAAAGTGCATTCGTGACGGGAAAGCAAGAACAAAATAAATAATAAAAATAAAAAAGAAAACCCCTTTCTTGTCCGCACGTGGCACGCGGACTCCTCGTGTGGAACGAAGAAAGCAGGCTGAAAATAGATCTTTCCGTTCAGTAGGTTGAAAGCTAGGAGTGTTTCACATTTTCTTTTTAGTTTTTTTATGCTGCACAAAAGCGCGCGCTTTCAATCTGCGGCACCTTTTTTGGATTCATTTCCGCGCACGTGCACTTCCCTACTCATTAATCACTCATAAAGTCAATTTGTGCCTCTATTGTCTCATGTATTCTCATTAGCATGCATGTAGAAGCTGTTAAATGCATAATGTTAAAAGCCACTCGAGTAGGTTTTAGTCATGGCTTTGGATACGACTTAAGAACGTGCCTGCGTTTACTAGGGGTAGCTTGGGCGACATGGAAATCAAAGGTCCTCTGCTCGGTTCTCAAGTCCTGCCAATCCAGCCATGTCATGTGGCCCCGAGCATCTCCAGTGCCCGACCACAGCGGCAGACTACCGCATCACAGCGGCATTTTGTGATTTTCGTGGACAAAACCAACTAAAAGGGAGCGTCAACGCAGTCACCTTAACAGGAGGTAATCAATACTGTCGCTGATATAATGATTGATTACTTATACTGGCCTGTATTTGCCTGCAAATACCTCAACTTCGTGTGAAGAGTGAAAGACATTGAAAAATGTTAAATTTTTGCCTCTGTTTTATTTTTCAATTACATCCATAAGCATCAGTATGCTCCATCAAGGGTTCTTTCTCTTTTAATTAATTCAGTGGCTAGTAAATGCTATTTAAAAACCTTCTCCGATACTTAGTTCATACCTCGGCTTGTTGAAACTTGGCAAGTGCACAGTTCGGCTTGAGCTTGTCTCCCTGAATGACGTCAAATGAAATTTACCACATTTTTGTAAAGGCTCGTAAGCTTTGTGTGTAGTCCATACTTGTAATATGTGTTTTGCCTGCATTTGAATTGTTAATTTCGTATTATTTTCTAGTTTCTGTCAATGTCTCCAACTGCGTACGCATAAGGCCAGGTCTAGTGAAGGAATTTTGTTTAGTAGATGGCTGTTAGCCAAAGTAGCGACGGAGGGAACCATTCCTGCAGCGGAAAGATCTTTCCCCCGGCCGCTTTCGGGGCGGAATATACTCGAACCGAAGGAAATGATTAGGTTGCTAACTCGTAGCTCTAAAGTTAATAAAAAAAAAGTGTGCGTGCAATAATTTACTTCGCTGACGATGATTACAACTCTACATTATGCATCAGAATGCGCAATGTGGGTTTAAGGCTCACTTTTAATTTTTTTTTATTAGCACACTTACCCAAATGGAGGAATTGGGCTGGCGTTGTGCTATAAACAGTTCATACCGCTCACAAAAGCACAGACGTAAGGGAATTACGAAGAGGACGAAACGACACTCGTCACGTGTTGTTAGTTTCTTCGTAAACGCCAGTGTTCTTTTTTTCTTTTTTGCACAGCGTTAACTTTGATCATGAACCTACAATTGCAAATTGTGTGAGCTTATATCATGTCTTACTTTCCCACTTGTCCGTCAGTGGCTGAGAGAGGTCCCTTTCTTGTGTCCATAAGTCACGCTTTGTGTAATGATCGTATCTCTCAAGTCATGTCGCCGCACACGTCCATACCAAGTGTGCGGACGTTCTCTCCATCTGCCTGCTTGAACACCCCTGGAACATGCTGCGTCCATGTTTCTTCTTGAAAGCGTCAACGCGAGTCCATGTCGTGCAGTCGGCTTTAATATCCTGCGCTATTGTAGAGCGGCAAATCCGCGAAAACACTGTTGCACATTAAACCAGATAACTCTATTAAAAAGGAATAGGGGCATCATGCCTAATTATTTCGTTAGCTGGTGATTAACTTCTGCGCCCTCAATACGAACAGATAACATCATTTTATGGGAGTCGAATGCACTGTCGTTCGTTTATGGAGTAATTAATGATTGAGTGAAATTAGGGACGGGGACAGCAAAGGAAAGACGAACAATCTTTGAAGTTTGTATTCTGGTTCACAATCTGTTTGCAGGCCTAAGAAAAGTAAGAGTTACATTAACCAAAATGTTTAGCGCGTACATGTTTGTGCTTTTGCGCGCCTGAGTTCCACGGTCTCAGAAAGCAGCAACGCAATCATATTCAGCGCACAAAACCTGATCGGCTCGTGTCACTTTTACGTTAAGTAGCGGGGAAAAAAAAAGTGAGCCTGTGAATCGCAGTACATATGATTCTGACGATTCTCATGCGTGCTTCACTTTGAACGGAGAACAAAAGCACACGCGGAAGCAAATAATGTTTAAATAATGATTTACTGACTCTTTCTCGATATGTTTATAGCCCAGCAGCATAATAATGCACTAATTATTGATGTAACTTTGTGTATTAGTTACCAGACCTCAAATAAAACTTGCGACGTGTAGTACACTAAAACGGACTCCAAGACAACTTTTTAAGGGCATAGCGGTGCAACCCCGCACCAGGGATTCGTGTGTACTCATGGAGTTTTGCAGCAAAATTGACTTGTTGAGCCAAAATCCAAAGTTAAGTTATGTACGTTTAGTTGTGTATGAAAACCGAGTTTTTAATAAATCAGCGTCCATGTCGATCAGATGTGATGGTATATAGAAACAGTTCAAGGTCAATTCGTTCTCTATGACCGTTTAAGCATCGGTTATTTTAGCAAGTTAGAATTCTTGAAATCTGAGCCAGCAGAGTTTCCGGCGCGGACCGGCGACAAAACACAGCGTTTCCATTGAGTGGAAGCTCTTTCCGTGAGCAGAGTTATCGCTCAATCTGTCTCATCGTCGCCTCCGCCTATTGTGCACAGAGGCGCTGCGCTGCCACTCTGGAAATCTGCGTAGCGCAGAGGAGAAGGCGGCTGCAGCTCCAACGCTGAAGACGAAGCGGGGCTCTCTGCATTCCTGTTGTGTGCCCGGGGCACAGCAGGAGGGGGGCTCAGAGCGCGGGGCTTTGCTTCCTACTTGTGCTTGCGTTTTGTTTCTGCGCTTCTTGTGTTTCGCGCTTTCGCGATCACTCTGCTTCCTTCCGCCCTCCCATTGTGCCGTCATCTTCCTCTTCCCTTCCCGTTTTTCTCACTCTCTGCCTCCCAGCTTCCTGTTCTTTGTGCATGTTTTGTCCCGGAACTGGAGCCCTGGGCCATTGAACCCAGGGAGTGAAGTGAGGAATCTGGGAGTAAAGGTGGAAGGAAGTGAGCACAGCTGCTGCTAGACATGCATAGCTAAACGCGAAACCCAGTAAAATGGGCGTACGAATGGAGGAGTGCAAAAACTAAAGAAAGAACAAAAAACGAAAGCAAGGAAGTAAAAGTGTGGAGCTAGGAAGGAATTGAGACAGCAGGGAGGAAGTGGTCAAGATGAGAAAATTCTCAGGAAGGCGGGATGAAGGAAGGAAAGAAGAAGAGGAGGAGGGTGTAAGAGAAGACCAAAGAAGGAAGAGGTAGATGAAACTGAGGAAGAAGGGAGACAGGAAGGAAGAAAATCAGGTAGGGATGATGTAGAAAGGTGACCGGGGTGAGATATAGCTTGAAAGGAAAGGAGGTAGCAGAAAGGGAAAAGCAAGGGACTCATGATGGACGTGATGAGGGAAGGATGATTAAGGAGATGAAGAAAGCAATGACGAAATGAGGGTGGAGAGACGGGAAGTTGAGAGAAAAAATCTAACCGCAAATTAGTACAGAATTAAGAAATCAATGAATGCCTACCACGAAGTTATATTATTACCGGAGGCAATGAACCTGCGTTGAAAGGCGAGAAAAGTGCAGGAAAGAAGATATCATGTACGAGTAATATACGGAAAAAGGAAATACGCTACCCTACGACCATGGAAGCGGTGAGCAGTTAGATGAACAATGAGAGTAGCAAATGAATAGGTGGACGGACGGATGAACAAGCAAGCCAGCCGGTGATCGTATGAATGGACATGTGGAAGCCAACAAAAAAGAAAAAAAAAACGAATTAATGCGGCAAGAAATATGCGGAGAAGCCGAAAAAACAACAAATTAACAGAGGGACTATCCACGAATGCGTGCGCTTTAACATGGAACCGACGAGCACTTGCGCAGACAGTATTTACAGCGTTATGCCGTGCAATATTCCAGAGACGCTGCCACAGACACCCCAATACACACATATATCCGATGCAAAGGACTGGCTTGCCTTGGCCGGCAGTTCCATGCTTCAGCTGGGCTTGTGCTCACACTGCGAAGTGTAGCGGTGAGTGCGAACGAACGGAGTCGACAATTGCAGGCCCAGAAACTCGTTAGCTTGCTTAGGCAAAGTGCTTTGGATACAAGTTAGGCGAGGGTGAGGAGGGGGGAAAGGAAGGACGGGAAAGAGGACAACGCCCGCGAAGAGCAATCTCATCACGGTCTCTCTCTGAGCTCGATAATGCGTAACGAGAAAGCGCGTTTGCGGAGGTGACCAGTTCGTATCTCCGGAACAGTGCGCTCGGCTCGTGCTTGCTTCGGTGGTTGGCACGGCCGCTGTTTCACGCTAAAGCAACTCTCCCACGTGAAATTAAAGACCACCGGTTTCTAGTTTCGTGTCAGGACAGGAACGGTCAGGAAAATAGCAGAATTGCGAAGCTCACGGATAGCGTGAAATTGCAGGCGGCAGGCTTTGACATGGCAGCTTTAGAAGGTGTATTCACATCTGACGGTTCTCTTCACGTAATGTTCGAAAGGTCCCGAGTGCACAGTTTTGTCTTTGGCTATTGCCATGTTCATAAGGATCACACAGCACTTTCATCTAGATAGAGGCTAGACGTATCATGACAAGTTCTTAAATATTCGTCAAGGAGCAATATCATCATTATAATAATAAGGATGAAATACCGGGTCTAGCATAGATATATACTATAAAAGGTGAAGAGAATAACTCAGCAACTGCGCTTGAAAAAAAAAAAAAAAAGAACATGTTTCTAGGTTAATCGCAAATCATTTTAGGTAGGAAATGCCTCTAACAGGAGATAACTTGAGTTCATTGGTGATGCGGTAGAATACATACCAAGATATTCTGAATACAAGCAAGTTTCAACGGAGCATTGGTCCTCATAATGTACGGCATTGTTTTAATATATTCGAAGTATCACTTAGGAGGATCATACGTTCACGTTGTTAACGTTTTTATAATTAAAAAAGTGTTCACAGCACTTTTCTACGACCGTAATTATTTCTGAGGCTGCATTTCCTTATGACATTGAATTATATCTGGAATTTACAAATTCTGCACTCTCAGTGTCGTTACGCTTGACGGTAGTGCTTGGATTGGGAGTATTATCTGAATTCCTGTCCGTTGCTGTTTTTTTAGGGCCGTCCGCTGCTGCAGTCCTTCGTATGTCTTTTTATCATCTATTTGCGCTTTCTCTTCCAGTGCTGCTGCGTATTAGCGTTTTGAGCAATCTGCAGGCTTTTTATTACATTATATCGGTACAAACGCAGGTCTGAAAAACCTGCGCGTTGTCCGTCTATCCGTCCGTCTTTCTGTCTCAAGCCTCTGCTGGCGAATAAAAATCAGCGGGGAGAATAAGTCCTCTCTCTACATTTAGAGTAGAGAGGCAAGAGGGGGCAGCGGGACAAAGATTGAGTGGAATTTGGAATTCATCGCAGCAAGGTAACTAGCGTGTGCAAACAAATGCAATGGTTTATTTATTGCCCGTGCTATATGCGGTCGGGGTGGAGGCTTGGGAAATTTGGTGCAATATATTAAAGAAAGGTAAACCAGCTCAAAACACGGGACACAGAAAGAATACGACACACAGCGTTTGTGTCGGGTTCTTTCTGCGTCCCGTGTTTTGAGTTGGTTTTCATTTAGTTAACTGGATGGGTATTTTGAAAACGGTTCACTGCATGGTCATCATCGCAGTTCTGAACAACTCCGATTCCACTTCTCTGACGTTGCGAGAATAATAAAGCTGCATAAGCTTCGAAAAATATTTTACCTTTCACGCTCGAGCTAACGGTCACCGTTTGTATTAGTAATGCGTAAGCATACACTAACTTCTTTTTATTTAGTACTTATCCAACGTTCCTCCAATTTCCACATTCTTTCAGCAAGGTGCTGGGCAACTTCACTGTTAATAATGCTGTTAATAATGTTAATAATGTTAATAATTCTCTATTTCCGCTGAATGCTTTGAAACTGTTTCTTTTTTCTGAGTTAGTTTGTTTAAAGTTGCTACACTATCTCAACCTTTATACACAACATTCATCAATTACGAGTAAGAAATTGACTGAACAAATACCCTGCAGGCATTGCGAATTCAGGGTGTAGATGAGCCACATATGAGAGTAATTTGAGATACCTTAGTGACAGTAATTTCAGATATCTTAGTGACTTCAATGTGAGCATAGTCCTCTATAAGAAAAGTAAGAAAAGTCCTATAAAGGAAGCATGTTAGGCAAGGAGACACGACCTACGCGCTAGTATTTACCCGACTCTTAGAGGAACTATTCAGAGACCTGGAATGGTAACAGTTAGGTATAGGGGTTTATTGAGAATACTTCAGTGACATTTTGTTGCTATGCAACTGAGGCGGCGCATTGCAATGTGATTTATTGATGACATTTCCTTGATATACAACTGAGGTGGTGTATTGCAATGCATAGTGAATGACTAAGACAGGAAAGACAGAAAAGTAGGCCTAAAAATTAATATGCGCAAGACTAAGGTATTATTCAAAGCCTTGGAAAGAAACAGCACTTTACAAAAGGAAGTGACAGGCGAACATGTCTAGTTATAGCAGGTGTCGTAACCTCAGATCATGGTCGTAAGAAGGGAAATAACTAGGAGAATAAGATTGCAATGCAGCGCATTTGTGAGGTATTCGAAGGTTATGGCTAGTAGCTTGCCGGTACTGCTCAAGAGGAAAGTATATAACAGTTGCGTCTTGCATGTACTCACCGTTAGGGCTGAAATTTAGAGACTAACGAAAAATGGGCTGAAAACGTTTAGTACAGTAGAAAGAGTTATATAGAACGAAAAATGGTAAATGTAACGTTAAGAGCTAAGAAGCGTGCAGAATGGGTAAGAGAGATAACTGGAATTATTGAAATTTCTGCCGACATCAGGAGAGATAGGCACGAGGAGGACATTTAATGCGTAGGGTGGATAGGCGATGTTCTCTAAGGTGGTAAATTGGATACCAAATGAAGGCGCGCGTTGTTAAACAGCAGAACCTTAGGATGAGGTTGCTTCATTAGTATTTCTTTCATTGGTGATTAATCATGTCGGCTCCATTCGAAATTTGCGCCAAAGAGGAACAGCGAGCAGTGATCCGGGATTTGTGGTCAGAAAATGTATCAGGGGCCACTGTCAGCAAAAGACTTTAGGCACAATACGAGAACAATATCTTGCCGCAATGGAGTTTTGACGAATGGATCAAAAATTAACAAAAAATGTTGCACGAGGTTTACGCTTGAGGAAAAAGCCACACGATTATCAACGCCCACAAATGATGACAATATTAAGCGTGCACGTGGATGTGGTTCTGTAAGAAGAGTGACTATTGATAAGTGTCACATCAACTTTAATTTATTCATAGTTCGGCATGCGAAATCATGTTACAACAGTCGTGGGGTGAATAGCGTACGTGCAAGATTCGTCCCAAGGCAATTCATAGGGCGCGGTGAATGCGTGGTTCGCTGCACGGCCGAAAAACTTCTTTTTTGAGGTGTCAGGTAGCTTGTGCAACGATAGACCGAGTGCATCGAAATATTAACGGCCTATTAGAAAATGATATTGAGTTAAGTTTCCTATTTGTATTGAAACAAAAATTAGAGGTACATTGCGGATAACTTTTGACTTGCCTCGTAGTTAACGGCGCGCATGAGTGAGATAAATGCGAACATTGCAATTGATTTTATTCAGCCAACTGGAGAGAAGCTTATGATTCATTTGTGGCAGAGGTATGGCATCAAATGTCTTATTTGGTATTTTAACAGAGCTTACTTCTTTGTTCATATGTTCCGGCCACAATAATCGGGATTGCTTGCGTGGTTCTATTCATCCCAAGAAGAGACTGTAAGAAGACTAGCGGTACCGGATATAATTTCGCAGCTGCTATTCGCAAACCAGCAAACGCAATCGCAGGAAAAGGAGGGGCTGTTTCACGCAACTCTTTAGGGGCGAAATGAAACAAAATTACGGTTCGTCACCTCAATCTAAAAGAATAATGGTGTCATTGTCATCCAGCCAGTGCCGCGTCACTTATCTTCTGTCACGTGGCGGGCGGGCAGGATTTAATTTCGAAAGGCGAATCCTCTGGGCCTTCCTTCGGTCTGCGGGCGCCGAGGCAGAAAATGCGACGAGCGTACCTGATGGCGCAATAATGAATACGGAGACAGGGCTCATAAAGAAAGAAGAGTGGGGCTGAAGGCATCTTTACTGCACATCTTTATTGGAGTACGATAAGAAAATAAAGGTGCTAAAAAGCAGAGTCAGTCGAAAGGACAGCCGGTGATTACGGCGATAGGAATAGCGGCCGCCGTAGCTAGCGTGAAGTAAACGAAAGCGTACGGTATGCATTGCGGTGCTCTTTTTCAAATAGCGCTTTGATTGTTTTGTTTTTTATTCTTGTCTTCCTTAATCTTACACGAGAGCTTTGACTAAATCGGACCCACTGCCCAGCGAACAGTTGATTGTACAAGAAGGACATCACGAAGGCTGAGAAGCATAGCACGTATCCAATGAATCCAAGTGCATTATTATTTTTCCGGTTAGAAAGATGATTGATGCTTTGCGAAAAAATGTTAACATTCCGTTTTCTGAGTGGGCATGCAGACGCTACCCTGATTTAAAGGAGAATAACTGGTAATAACGAGAGCAACATTCTTCTGAAAGCACAGGATACCAACCACTTTGTGGGTGGTATCTGTGGCTTTCTCATTTTATGAGTAATTTATTACCTGTGAAAAAACAAATGCTAGAAAGAGAGAAAACAGAGGAACTAAAGACACATAAAGCGGGCCAAGGCGGACGAACGTGAAAATGTTTGCAGGAAGGAAGTTTTAAAAACCAATAAAGCGCAGGATCGTGAGACATTACTGACCATTAATCCTTGTCAGAATAGGAAATATTCACTCAGAAGAAACAAAAACTACTGTTACAAAAGAATGGAGCGGTGCCTACATTCCTCATAGTTGGCGCGATGGCCTAGGCTACTAGCTCGCATATAAAGCCCCGCTTTAAACAAGTCGTATGAATGTGCCTGCGTGGCCTTGAGGGAAAGTGAAAGCAAGGGTACTGGTACCTTCCCATATATGAAAGAGAAGACCAGACTTGAGAGCTCCTACCAAACGTAATGTCATGCAGCAAGACGTGCCGTTTAGCGTTCGGCTATGTCAGCTTCCAGATGCCGCCTGCCAGGGTCATACTCATGATTTTTCGTTCACAACGCCAAAGCCGGCGGACGGCCGCCAGCGACGTCACCGGAATTTCAGTGAACGGGCTTTTAATGCTACCGCATTAATATTATTCGTACCTTTTGGAAAGCATAAACGGTGAAGTGCGCTTCTAAATGCACAAAGAGTCATATGCACTAAAGAGAATCCTTCTACGGCAAATGGTAAGAAATATAATCAGCGTTAATTACAGAAACACGGTTAAATATGAAAGGTAAAACAAACAACCTTTTCTTCCGCGTTTGTCTCTTTTATTGACATGCTCTTGCCTTAAGAAAGAGAGATAGAACTTGAAACTAATTGAAATTGATTTAACTAAATTGAAAATAATTGATTCTCATGACTTCTGGTCGCTTTTCCTCAAGGAAATCGCAAAACAGATTGTTTCATACCACTGTATTAGTTGACAGCCGGAACCACCAGAAGCGCGATTCAGACACATTTTAAACGAGCACACTCCGAATTAAGGTATTTTGTGTTAATCATGTTGCATTGTCAAAATATTTTGACGCAATACTATGATAACATCAGGAGTTGGCAAAACTAAGTAATTTTGTATATGAAAACGTTTGAGCAAACTGGACATTTACTGTGAAAATTACCATCCTTGCTGCCGGTTCTATCAATTGCTCTCTTTTAAATGGCCTTGGCCGTGATCCAGAGCTTAATCGCTTAAGTCATCATCGATATACAGAGAAAACTTTGGTTACAGCGCTATACACTTTGCAGCATTTCTGAAAATATGAATATATTGCCCACTATTTTTATTTTCGTCGCTTACTAATCTGGAACTTTCCGTACCGCTGTTTATGCCCCAACTTCTGGGTGACATTTGAAGCAGCCTCTAAGTTGTGACGCAGAGGACAAGTAAAAGTCGAAAACTGGAGAAATATAAACCTGTCCGTAGAGCCATCTTGACCTGCAGCGTTAAATCTGCGTCGAAAAGGAAAAATCTAGCAATAAAAAAAGTTTACCTTGATCTCCGTCTTCCCGGTTCCAGAAAAAGAAACATTTCTTAGTTTTGCATCGTTTCAAAACACCTTTTCATTTTTCACAGCTAACTCGACTTGTCCTAACTCTGCGAAAATCCTCAATAGAATCTGACCAAGTTTTTGGCGACCTTTGCAGGCATTACATTGAAGGCCTCTCGGCGTCGACATTTACGACTTCCACAAATGCAAGCCATGCCTTTGTTACCTTCACCGCATTTTAACACACACCGGTTCTTTCTTCGTTCTGGGGCTGTGCTCTTCATTTTAAGTTATCTTTTTCTTTTATCGTCACCCATCCATTTTCCTGGAACATTGTAACTACTTCGCTAAAAGGACAATAGACAGCGAGAAAAGGGCATCAACTAAACTTAAATCTATTGTCCGCCCCTCACTGTCCCTTTCTCGCTGTCCGTTGTCTTTTTACCGCGGTAGAGTTACAATGCCGCAATCATTTTCTCCAAAGTACCCAGCACAGCTTTATTCTGTAGTACTGGTTCTATCTGCGGTCATCTTTGCATTGCGCATTTGGTTCGTTCAGTGGACCACTTGAAGCGATCCGGCAATTATAAGAGTATAGCGTAACAGTTAAATACCGTGATTGCTCAGGATTGATGCCGGGTTCTTGAAAGGTAAATAAGAAACCCCGATTCACAAGTTGGTTCCAAGCCGTGCACCGCGCAAATTAATGTCTCACCAGTAAAATGAGGAGTCAGCAAAGTTTGAGTGAAAGTGCCCGTGCTTTTAAACTGAGGATATTGCGACAAAAGTTTATAGTTGCGGGGTTCCGAGACCGTGCTGTGTGGTATGCATATTCAAAATCAATGCGGTAATTCAGAATATACCCGACATTCCATTGAATTTTTTTGGCCGTCGGAAATAAGTCGCATGATTTCAAGAAGATTAATGCGAAAGCCTTACGTGGCTTATAAGCGGAGTGAAAAGGGAGTGGCCCACAAATATTGTGACCTTGTGACCTTACCATAACTTCCCAATAATACCTTGATAGGTAACGTCATCCCACTCACCATTGAAGCTGTGATTACGGCTACAGCATGCACGAGAGATACGCCTGAGAGAGGAATACTCCTACTATGCCTCCTGTGACATTATTTGGCCTCAATAACGGGACTGTATGTGGCTCCAGATTTGCCCTCTTTCGTAAAACATTGGGGCGCTACCATTCTTCGGACATGGTTTCGCGTGTTGTCAAACAGTTTTGCTTCCTAACTGCACGCATATGAATGTGTAATTTGGAACACTGATTCGAATAGACAGCATGTATACCTGCAATTGCATGCCTTACTCACCTCGAAATATCAAGTGACCTAATGCAACGGCTGTGGTCGAAAACGTGTGCAGAAGGTGCTGCCATAGGAAAAGATCGAGTGAAGAGGGCGCCGTCAGAGAAGCAGAAAGTGCACGGAGGGCATTGCGCTACCGGTCGCGTAGTGGCGCGCCTAAGAAGAAAGCGTGTGAATCGGGCGTCACGGCAGCGATTCCAGCTAGTGAGCTATCGCCTTCCTACACGTATCAGTATTCAGTGTCCTTACTCAGTTTTTTTTTATATATCTGACAAGTACCAGCTTGCAGAAATGGATCACCTAAATTAATCACGTTGGTATTGAATGTCTCGGCAATGTCAGTGTTTATAAAAATTTCCGTGATAAAATATGCCCATTCAATTACGTGGAAGTTGTTACCAGTGGCCAAGAGAGGGCTCTAGTTATTGAATGCTATAGACAACCGGATTTGCAAGAGCTGAGTGTGAGCTCAATCGTAGCTGCGAATCGATGAAGTGTTCAGTATGGACATAAAGCCGCATTCCAAAGAAGCAAAAACACAGTACGCTGTTCCTAAAATTCCAGCTCGGAAGACAAAATTAATACTCTAAAATTTATGAAATAGCCACCAGACCATGGTAGAATGGCAGTCATTCGGAAAAGTGTAAACGACTCGGAAGAGTGATAGAGCTAACACCAGCAGAGGTTCAGCGCGAAACCTAACTTTAAGAAAAGTTCAGAAAATGACAGCAGTGAAAGCTGTATAAAGACGTTGAAATTGTTCGACGTACGCTTAAGCAAACAAGTATCAGAAAAGAAGTGCCCAAAGTGAAAGATCGGCGTCTGGCAACACCAATCCAAGGAGAATTCTACCACACCCAAACACGCTTGAGCCCATCAGTTGAGTCGGTCGGTGTTCAGCGGCCTTCAGCGATCACTGGGGAGACGGCACGAAAGGACCGGCTCTGGACTTGTTCAGAAGCCTTGGCCCGTACACTGCACTCCTCACCATCCCTTGAGAGGTGCCCTGGAAACCTTACATTTCGGCCTTTCGTGTCAATGTGTCCTAAGGTGTTTTATATTGCATGTTCTGCCACTCGCCTCTGGGGGAAGAGAAAAACACAACTTGTACGGAGCTTGGTACATTTTTATTTGTTAGTGCGAAAACACCCAAAGACAGAAACATGAACATTAATTTATGAATACACACAAGCACAAACATGCGAACTTCTCATGAATGATATTGTGTGACACGACGCAGGGTGTACAGCGGTGGGGATTAAGAAAACAAAGATGCACGTAAAACACATTGGTGCGCAATCTGCTCAGCCGAAAATAGTGCTTTTATTTAACTCGGTGTAATTAGCACAAATAAATACCGAACACTATAAAGAACTTCTATTAAAATCGTCTGATTGTAAACACATGTCGCACTACTCTCCTCTCCTTTGTTATTTGATAATAAGATGTCCATTGCAGCCCTGCACCTAAAAACCCATTGAATGGTCCACACTGTACCACTTGCTCACAAAATTAGAAAATACGATTAAATGGAAACTAAACGTCTGCCTGCTATATACTGGTAGTAATCTGTGAAAGCGTTTGAGCTCATTGTAGTCCTTGCCACGCAGTGAGGACCCGTGACTACGAGGCATGGATATATGATAATTGCCTATGTCGGCTTATGCATCAAATTTCCTGTATTTCCTCCATAGTATTCATGCATCGCACGTTTCTTAAAATTTTCATACTCTGCCTTACGTGCTTTTTATTAGCGTATATTTATATTATTTTTACGACAGGACAAAAATTGCAAACTTTGCTAAAACAAACCTTCACTGATGCCTATTACTCAATTAAACATACAATATTGATGCAATTATTTAAGGTATGCATAAATAGCTTCCGCGCGCTTCAACTTACGATAACAGGAGCACGGAAAATGGCGAGCGATTGGACCGGTGCGATGGCTGATTGGCTGCGGCACTGTACGTCTGACTCCAAGGATTCCGGTGCTATACCGGCCGGTGTAGTGGCTTTCAGATGAAGACTAAAAGCAAGGCACCCTTGTATTGGGCAATGCCAAGAGACAGTAAAAAAATCCAATGAAGTTAAAGTTCCTGATAGTATTTTGTGACATTAAACTCTGTAAAGCAAACCAAACTAAACAAACTGTAAGTACTTTGAGCAAACCTATCATGAGCCATAAAAACACGGTTGACTCTTCCAATGTGCAGACCTGACACTAATGACGTGGATGATCGAAGCGATGTATTGCCCGTGTCGCAAAAAAAGCCAGTGTTGGCGTCTGGTTGTAAAGACAAGATGAGAAGAAAGTTAAGACGCAAAAATTTTTACGGAACCCGGCGGAGGTGAACACGGTTCCTTCGCAGTCCGAGGAAGGCAGGCAACCATTGCGCCGCATAACCGCATTGCTTCTCCAAAAATAAAGGTGGGCCATTGAGGTACGCATTGCCTTATCACTGTCAGCCAATGTTTAGGCGCGTCATTAGTTCAGTTCAGTCGTTCAGTCGTGTCCGACTCTTCGTGACCCTATGGACCATGTCACGCCACGCTTTCCGATCTCTCACTATCTTCCTAACATCACCTAACTTCATCTGCAGTGCCTCGAGGATGCCATCTAACCATCGCGTTCGCTGCCTACCCCTTCTCCGGCGACCCTCAACCTTTCCCAACATCAAATCTTTCTCCAGCGACTCCTCTCTTCTCATCAGATGACCAAAGGCGCGTCATTAGACATAAAGTAATTATCGAAGTAATAGTTAGGCGAGCAGAAAAGAACGTTTCCGAATAGCTTAGCTGATATGCAGCGCTCACTTGAAAGTTCCTTCGATCGCACGGCACTGCCGCAACAGATGGCGCCAGCCGCAGCCCGATTCAAAGCCTTATGCATCCATGCATACACTTCAAGAGTGTGGGTGTCATGAGAAGTATGTCGATGTGAGGCTAAAGAGATTGCGTAGTCAGTGCGAACGAGGCTCGACAAGGCTATCGATTTTAACTCTTAAAGGCGAACCTTAAGTGTCCTCATTTTTTCTTAAGCCAGAAAGACTAGATATCTCACGTGGGTGCGCGTCATTTTGCGCGCAGGGTAAGCGAAAACGGAAAGTGGAAGCGGCATGGAATTATTATCGGCCCAGGGCAACGCTACCGAGTTGGAAGAGTGTTGAGTTGGGCTGGTTGGTCAACGACGATACTTTTAAAGTTATACAGTTGTCTCCCTGATGTTTCCCGCTTCATATTCATAGTGACCGGCGTCATCTTTTTGTTTGATGTTGTATCACGCCTGTATTATTTTTGTTATTGCGTTTTGCAACTTTTGCTTTCTTGAACGTATATGTAAGTAATCCGTGTTACCACTGAACTTGAGTACGTTTCATGTCTCCAGCAAAGGTTAATCAGGCGTGGCCCCTATCACCATTCAGGAGTACGAATCTGTTGGGGGAGACCTTTGTCGTTCCATCTCCTCGTACAATACCATACTGTACCTGTCATACGTATCTTACTATACTTCACCGTAATAAACCATACGAAGTTATAAGAAACCATACCATGCCTTACCATATGGTTTGCTGCTTATAGGGCATAACGTATGAAAGAAATTCGGCTTTTGAGAAAAGCAGGAAGCCGTAGTGGAGGGCTTCGGAAATTTTCGCCAACGTGAATTGATATTGCAAAGTACACAGGGCCCTTGCGTGTTGCTGCCAGCGAAACGCGTCCGCCGATGCTGGGGGCGGAACCGCATCTTTGGGATAAGCCGTCCCGCGCACTAACAACTCAGTTATCGCTGCGGTTCCATGATGTGGCATACGTCATGACATACCATATTATAAGATGCGATATCCATGCGATACCATTTGCTATCATACCATTCAATGGCTGAGGATCTGAGGGGCAAATTCATCTGGTTTCTTGATGACAATATTGATAAGGAAAGAAATAATACCGTACCCCATATTAGGTTCCACAAAAAGAAACAAAATATTTCTGAAGGCTTCGCTGCTCAACTCATCTCCCAGCGTTGAATTTAGCTTAAAGTATAGCTTCTAGCAAAGAACAAATAGTTGAAGGTATAAATCAAAGAAAACTCAAAAAATCAATTACCTAAACGCGAAGTTCGTGGCAACGTTAGAAGACCGTTACGTCTTCATTTCACTCGCAATGGCCTGCCATACCGGGTTACCGTTGAGTTCCACGTGGTGCCATTGTTCTGAAGCGTCCAGTTGACGGCCCGGCCAGATCCACGCGCTGGCTATCTCGTTTTTTTTTTTTTTCTCTCTCTTTTAGATACTGTCGACATCCCGGGTTGGCAAGTCTTTTAGAATCTGTTTTATGTTGTGCTCTCATGGTTCTCTTTTATCGCAGAAGCGGTATAACAAAGGTTGTGCTCTATCAACCATAGGATCTCAAGCGGACAATTCGCGCACGTGTCTTCACGGGATATAAAAGCCGGTGCAAGAAAAAGTATTAAAGAGCAAAGAAACTGAGGGCATATCTTAAAGAGTCTGACATTTGTTTCGCCTCAGCGTCGGCCACTTTTGTAACTTCCGATGCTTGCATCGGTTCTGTGATTGAAAGGTTAGAGATGAGCCTTGACGGTTCCATTAGGACCAGTTCTTGAGGAGGTTCCTCTTTCGTTTTTCGAGTGGCAGCTGAGAACTTGGCAGCGCTGCGGAGTCTCGTCAGTCTTTAGTAAGCTTTGCTACAAATCGAGTGTGAACACATTGGGTGCTTCTTTTTTATATTCACGTCTCGCTAAGGCACTCACACGAAGCAGACCTTTTTAGTTGTATGCGCTTCCCTTATGTGCTTGAGGTAATGCTCTGCGGATTCTTGAAACGCCAAAACATCGGCTACTCACTTGAGGAGCTTGTGAAGTGAGTGCGGGTTTAATGTAAACTGTTACGAACATACTAGATGGGCAGATACATTTGCCAAACGCTGTGTTTACACACAGGAATTCGTTTCCAACTCCTGAGCCCATTGTGACTACCCGCTGCCTAATATTTCATTTGAACAATCATCATTTGAGACCACATGGGTAATCTTGTATTTGAACTTCATCTCCGAGAGTGCAGTGAGACGAAATGGTTGTTGAGAGAGGTTACTGCCCCCTCCCTACACATTTTCTTTGCTCAAGCCGCTGCGTTCATATGAGGTAGTCTCATAATAAGAAACTTGCGGTACACGCTATTTAAGGACTGCTTCTGCAGATTTTTTCTCTTTCTTGCACACTGTATATGCTTGAAAGAAGGAGAGGGTGAGCCGCCATTTTTTTATGCATATACTGTACAGGATGTTGGACGGCCAACGCCTCCCGATCTCCACTTTAAAACGGGCACATAAGCACACACAATACAAAGAATTAAAATCAACCTATGAAGAATGGCGACATGCTTTAGAAATGAAACAATTTCGACACATATAAACCCAAATTCTAGCCCGACACGTCCGCCGCGTGTTGAGATAATAGTGTCTTTTAATATGCCGGGAGTCTGTATTGCGATGGACGCGAAAAATACGGTTATACTCTGTTTCCCACAGTAGATACCCCGATGGGATCTGCAGAGTGCAGATTTTGAGGACGTTCGGTAACTCCGTCTGGAGCAACGATCAATTACACTATGCTCGCCACAGTGTCGGTATATACGAGTTATAATTTCCTAAATATGTGGCTTTGCAAATCCTCAATGAGTATGACCTTAACGTTTTTACTTTAAAAAAATGCAGGAATTGGACAAACTGCGGTTTAGAAAAATACATCGTTGAACTGTGGTAATGAATCTAGCTGATAAAGCTTATTTCGTTTTCCCCGAATGCATTATATGTTCTATGTACAATGTCCTATGTACATAGGCAATGTACAAATGATTTAGACAATATAATCAAATCAACCCAATGCGCGATAGGATACACCAAGTCAAAACTCTAAACAAGAGGCAATGTAGAGCACATAACTATAACACTGAGTGCCATTGCGGTCCAAAGTCAGCGTGTGCATACAATTTCCTTAAATGGACAATTATCCTACAGAAGTGTTCTTTTGTAGAAACAAACAGAGTCGCAATTTTTGTCCACCATGCGCGTTTTCCAGAGGCTGTGTAACAGACATGGCAGTAATTGAATTACAGTAATAAAATTACTGTAATTTAATGACTTTTCTCGGTAATTTGTAATGTAATGAATTATTTTTTCAGTTTGGTAATTTAGTAATGTAGGGAATGACTTTTTGGTAGTAATTTCACAGCAAAGTAATTAATTCCTCTCGAAATTACTCTTACCAAAGTGCGCCATCACTCCTTCAATAAACAACAAAGTAGAGGGCGCGAAAGCAGGAACGACGTGCTGCAATCCGAAGCCAGCGTAACGGATTGGCAAAAGGAGACAGAATTGAGCAGAACTAGATTACTCTGGAGAACAAGTTGTTTTGTTTAATAGCTTTAATTAGTTTTTGCTTTTATGGAAACTAGAAAGTGATTCCAAAGTAATTGGATTACTCAGTAGAAGTAATTGTAATGTAATTTTGTTACTTTTGGGGAGCAGTAATGAGTAATGTAATTTAATTACTTTTCTGCGATCTTCAGCAAAGTAATTAGCAATGTAATTTAATTCCTTTTCAAAAGTAATTTTGCCATGTATGCTGTGTAACCCAACTAGAAAGAACATGTCTAAAGGCTTATCAACAAATGGCAATGCTGTGAGATATTGTAGATAATGCGGTGTCAAATCAAGTCCTTTTTCAATGTCTGTTGCAAAATATCCCAGAATAATATTACATCTTTACAATCGATGAAATAGTCCTCGATGGTTTCCGGAGAGTCACAAAGGCGGCAATTTACTGTAGATACAAAAATGTCCTTTTTTCCATACCCACAATCTACCAATACACTACGCAGGGCTCGTGGGAAACAGATCTTAATTCTCCCTGTCTATCGTAAGAAGAGTAGTAGCAATTACAATCTCGATGCAGTTAGTTACAATTATGAAAGTAGCGGTAACAATGATAATGCACTTAATGAAAACATCCATGTGAAGGAACTTACACCTTTTCCCCTCTTAAACGAACTCAAGCGCAGTACTGTATCTTTATTCTTAAAACTCTAATAATGTTCGGTGTCTTCGAATTAGCAGTGCACAATTTTGCCTTTTCTTCGCTGAGTGAACAATAGTTTTCGCATGCGCAGAAGAGGACGGTGAATCTCAACTTCTCGGACAATATGAGTATTTTTTGGAATGGAACCGTTAATTTTATTCTTTTTTTTTTTTTTTGTTGCTGAGATGAGAGGAGAGCGCGTGGTGGGATGCACGGAAGCGATCTCCTAGAAGGCCCGTCGGATGTAAGCAGAGCACGCAGTGAAGAAGACGAGCTGCTTCTCAGAATATAAGTCGTAAACCTAGCATCTATGCGTCAGCTTTCTTTTCGCAATGCAGTGCGGGTGCAAAAGCAAAAGCAGTCGATTGAAATAATTCCTTGAAGTGAAGGAAGCATTGCAGATGTGGAATGCGGTGCTGCCTCAAGTACGAACAAAAAAAAAAAAAAAGCAGATATCTGGACAGTCGAGATGGCGCCACTGCACTGACAAAACGGACAAAAAAACGAAAGGATTGAGGTGACTGTAATTGGAATCTGGTTCCTAGAACAGTGCTGTAAAAACAGGGGAATCAGTAATCTAGTCACTAGGGGTTATAGTTAGCTGGATGTGATAAAGAACACAAAGAACAGAAATAAAATGTCCACGGAAAGCCCGAAAACAGGAAAAGAGAGGTGCGACAGGAGACGCCATGAAATGGATAAACATTAATGTTTAAGCATTGTGTTAGGACGCAAACTTGAAGGGGTAAATAGAATATCGTCAAACTCCAAGACTGGTTCGTCGATGGCAAAGCATGCGAAGCTTATAACTTGGTCATTGCAGGAGCTATTTCTGATATTAAAAACTTTTAACTTTTCTTAAAAACCTTTTTTTTAAGAATATTTTAACCAGTTTATAATCCCGTAAAATATTTTAGCAGTTTGAATGCCGGCGAAAACCAGCACTCAAGCAGACCTTTCATGCTTAGTACGGCGGCATTCAATGTTTGTCATCCATAAACGGATTTCACAGATTTTTTTACGAGGCTGCCTGAAGGCTATTCACTTATCAAGTAGCATGCTTGTCTCCCATCATTCCCTCCACGGCATCAGAGAAACGATAAATTTTTTTTTTCGCTCAGCAACTCACCCAAAACAGAAGCGCACATAAATATACATTGATATAAATATATAGATGCATTTTCCAATCGTTATGTCCCATTTTCATTATATCAGTCGTTATACCATATCATACACGCACGGTCGCGCGCACATACATGAATAAGCACACTAATTTCGTCTGAACGGGAATTGCTACCTTACGAAGGTAGGTAGCTAAGCGTGCTGTGAAAGTAAAATGTAAATGATGTTCAGGTGATTATTATGTTCTCGTCACGCAGACGCTCTCTTTATGTGTGGGAACATTGTTTTACTTCAGCCTGTAGCTGTAGACGATTGTTCAAGATTAGGGTAACTGCCGCGCAGAAAAATTGCGGATTTCGGCAGCGTCCACAGACCCCAGTGTTCACACTTTAAATGTATTCGGAACATTTGCTGCGTATGTCATCCAGACGTAGCTGGCTTTACGTGAGTGGATGATCGTGCAAGTATTTATTCTTGGGTGTAATATCCCGTCCGTTAATTGCAAGCTTGGCTGCTGCAATGGCGCGTATTTTAAAATCAAAGCTTTACTGGTTTCATCGAGCCAAGATCCTCGGGACCACAACTTGACCTCATGTGCTGCGCGAGGAGCCAATGCCACGCTTCTTCGCACGTGCAGTCTGCGTAGCCAAGTGGTACTCCCTTCTTCTTCCTCTTCTATTTCCTGGCTGCTTCTACTTCGCGCACCATGCTGCCGCTTCTTCACGATGGTACCGGTACATATCTCCAGAAATATATACAACATTGCCTAATTGCCACACAGCATTCAAGTCTCCTGCCTACCCTTTTCCTCCAACGCTGCCCACGTGGCTTGCCTCCAAAGACCTCCCCTTTAAAAATACCCTCGACACCTTCGGGCCCTCTAGAAAAGGCTGTGGTGTCCTTTAGGTTCGTAGAGAACCATGGAGGAGTCGCGTGCTGAAACCAGTGCTTCAGCTGCGTTTCCTTGACATTCACAGAAAGCCATGTAGGAGTTAGGCCATAGCAAACCATATGTGACCATGTTTGATAGAGCTTCGGCTTAGTAAGCAGGGTAACTATGTGAGTCTAACCTGGCTTAGCAGCGCAGCATAACCAAGCATAACGAAGCTTTCGCTTGCATATAACCTGGCTTGACAAATATAAACCGTAGCATTATTTTTCATTCAAGAAACACGCGCAAAATTCAACAATTCAAAATGTAACAACATAATCCCTTCTAGCTAGCTAAGGAGAACTAAACAAATAAATGTTAAATGAATATGCCGAGACAGCCAAAAACAGCGCTCAAGAGACTAAGTGTGCGATCTACTTGTTTCCTGAGCCCTAGAGCGCTTCACGCCACTTTGTGCTAGAGGTAGAGCTGGTGATGGTTGTCGAAGGATTCATTAGAGGCCGTTCTTTCGGTTGAGAGCATTGACTGCCAGTTTGATCTGGAAATTTGCCGGCAGTCTTTCTCGTTTGTGGCGCGGGTTGAAGGCGCCAGGTACGGGCCTGCTCAATTTGGTAAGTTTATACCATTCACGGTTCGCTCGTCAACGTTAACCCCCCCCCCCCCCCCCCTCCCCTCCCATTGAGGCGAGAGGCAGCTCTAATGACTTAGGGTAACGATAACTCTAGGCGCGAACGTTATGCTATTCGGAAAGGTTCTCGACTGGAGATGGGAGTACCGTATAGAAGCATTTCAGGAAAGGAACAGCGAAAATGAAGAAGCAAAAATCTGAACAAATATTTCCCTTAACGAAGCTGACTAAATGCAATGTTTGTTGTCCACGTTCTTTGGGATCGTTCTAGGGTTTTATGATGTTTGGTTATCGGATTTAACCGTTTAGGACCACCCTTAAGTGCAGGAAAAGAAGTGAAGCTTCCAAATATGCATAATTTTGCAAAGGAAACAAACAAGGATGCTAGACTCCAAGCTGGGCTTGTTGGTTTATAGTTACTAAAAAGATTTTCAGCACTAAAAGACGACACAGAGAAAAAAGATGCACAGGACGGCGCTACACTTTCAACAATGCTTTAATTCAAGCAAACACACAATATATACGCAGCGGGTGATGGGAAGTTATCATGAGATGAGCTATATTCTTCCATATCTATCTAAAAAAGCATATTCATTACCGTGCAGCACCATGGTGACAGAACTCACGCAGCCAGATCCAGTTCTTTCAATATGATATGATTCTATGAGCTGTCGGGTGATGGCGACCTTACATCGTTTTAATACAGTCGTGTCATACAA
This sequence comes from Amblyomma maculatum, assembly GCA_023969395.1. NCBI lineage: Eukaryota > Metazoa > Arthropoda > Arachnida > Ixodida > Ixodidae > Amblyomma > Amblyomma maculatum. The sequence goes on along the minus strand of JAJIZL010019351.1, from coordinate 963,438 downwards.
AAGGGCTCGACACGTGCCATCATTACATTTTCTGCAATGTAAGGGAAGGTTGGAGCCGGTGCCAGTCCTTAGCGAGTTCTTGTGCTCCCGTAGCCTATCATTAATACATCGGCCTGTTTGGCCAATGTATACCTTGCCGCAAGTGAGAGGGGTGCTGTAAAATACTCCCTCTGTGCATACCATATAAGGTTTTTGGTGATTCTTGTTGCACCCAAGAAATGCTTCCTTCTCCTTGGACGTTTTCTGGCACAACCTACCGAGCTTGCATGGAGCGGAGAATACCACCGGAACCTTGAATTTTGTGGCTACCTTCTTCAGGTTATGGGCTACACGGTGTGTGTATGGGACCACAACAGGTTTAATCGGTTTTGCAGGCTTATCACTTTGTACACCCCTTCCTGCTTTCAGTCTTTGCACAAGGGTCTCAGAGACAGCCGATAGTCAACTAGTGGGAAAACCAGCAGATTTCAGCATTGTTGAAAGTGTAGCGCCGTCCTGTGCATCTTTTTTCTCTGTGTCGTCTTTTAGCGCTGCAAATCTTTTTAGAAACAAGGATGCATTAAAAATTTTCGCTTCTCACCAGATCATTAACTATGAAATATCTGTTGCATTTTTCAATGTTCGCATTTTAATTTTATACTTTTTGTCGGTGTCTCAGTTATATTGCTCTTCATCATTATTCATTGTTGTCATACAAAGGCAATGTAAAAAATATTTTCGGTTTTCAAAACCAGTAATATGCTTGCCAAAAACGAAAACAAAAGCACACACGTACTGCTCATGACGATGCTGATTTTTCTCTGTAACGAGGAGCCTCCAGTTTAAGAATTACTTTCTGAGTTTAACGTATGCTGACATCGCACAGCACACAGATACCTCTTCGTTTGATGGAGGCAAAACAAGAGGCGTTTGTGTACTGTGCGATGCCAGCGCACGTTAAAGATGCCCAGGTGGTCGAAATTAACCCAAAGCTTGCCACCTACGGCTCCCTTTCTTTCTACTTTCACTCCCACCTCTCTTTCTTCCCTTGCGGTGTCAACGCGCGTTAAAGATCCCCAGGTGGTCGAAATTACTCCGTAGCCCTCCACTACGGCTCCTCTTTCTCTCTTTCCACTTTCACTCCCCCTTCCGCCCTTCCCATACGGCGTGGTTGAGGTGTCCACAGAAAACAAGTGAGACAGTTACCGCACCTTTCCCTTCCTATAAATCAATCAATTAATCAATCTTCCCTTGCGGAGCGGTACAGGTGTCCACAGAAACACGTGTGACAGTTACTGCGCCTTTTCCGCCCTGTGAACCAATGATTAATAATTATTTTAATTCCGACGCAATAATACAATATCCTTTTTTATAATTACTACAGCGTGGCTGCGAAGCATTCTGCTACTTTTGTGCAGGAATGGAAAAGCCAGATTTGAAACAATTTCCAATTAGGTTTCCGATATCTATTAAGGTCACTGCTGACATTGTATTTGCTGCGTTTGTTACCATGTGCGTGAATATATCGAAATCACTATCGTCGGTTGTAATCACTGTGGCGAGCAACCCTCTAACCTAACTAGCAGGTATATGCTAAATGCAAAGAAAAATAGCACAACGTCCGGAGCGCTCTACGATGAAAAGTTACACCATCAATTTTGTGCAGATTTGGAGATAACACATCACGAGAAGGCCCACGAGCGCTTAGTGTGTGTAGACATACGACAGGTATAAAATTGCCTAACCATGTAAAAGAAATGAAGGGTGAATTGCACAAAATTTAGGTAAATGTGGCAATCAGTTGCTCAGTAAAGCTAACGGAACCGAGACTTTGTGAACCGAGGACTAAATTATGCGTCTGCATGTATATATATGATTCGTCGAGCAAAAAACCAGCGCATATATATATTTCTTTTTACATGCGTGGCCTAAAATCGTTTCGTGCATGTTGTCAAAAAGTGTTTAAATATCAAGAAGCCGCCATTGACAACGCGTTCGTTTATGAACTAACCGAGGCTGACATGAAATAACTTATTTGCCCATATGATGAAGTGTAGTCCCAATAGCCACGGCTGTCACACAATTTCAGTGTTGTAAGCGGTGATAGGTAAATAAGCGGTACAAAATTGCGGACTGTGAGTGAGTGAAAACCTTTATTGGTTGTATAGTTGTTGATTCAGCAAGCGCCGATAATTCGCATTTTTCACAAGGCCGCTATGCGCATGCGCACCTCTCCCGCGGTTGAAAACGAACCATCGACCCAAGAAGCGCATGCGTTGTTCTTGGCCTCCGCGATCGGCGCAGCCGGAGCTGATTTCGGAGGTCATGTGCGGTTAATATTCGTGACAGGCATATGCGACAGATGGCGGTAGATGTCAAGAGTATACATCGCCATTTTGCTGGCGGCTATATCTCCCAGGGTCGTTTTCAACCAATAGCAGAAGAATTTTTAACCATTCCCAGAGAGCGCCACATTTTGTGAAAAAGGCGGATTGCAGTGAGGTGCTTCCGCGGTACAGAGACTGAGGTTTGATGTTTTGCGTATGCTGCATTGTTTTTATTTGCCTAAATTTAATGTCTCAAGGGAGAATGTCTTTTTGCAGTTTTACAAGGCTAGCACTAAAAGAAGTCTTTAATCTAGTGTTTGAGCGAAGAAGGCCTGGAAGCCATTCTTCGAAACACAGGTGTGCTGTGAGCTTACATTGAGGAGAAACTTTTTCTCTGAGACAGCTAGGAGCCGTGTTTGAGGACAATAGGATGACAGCTCAAGAGATTGAGTATATGGACGTGTGCTTAGGGCGTAATGCGCGCAAGCGTACCACATGCCCTGATTACATCTTATGCAGGTGACTCTGTCACATGGCACCTCTACTTCATATTTAACCTTCTTCTTTCCATTCCTCCTCGTGCAAATGAGTAGATATAACGTATTTTCATACAGTCGAAATCTCCTTATTCATTTCAATAAAGCCGACGGGATATAGGAGCCCATGATGTCACTAACCGAAGCTTAAGTCCATGAACGGAGCAAAAAATTACAAGGGTTCAACACTGCTGAGCCAAATTCTCAGCGAAAGCACTCGCTGCGGGTGACCGAGCGTTTTTCTTCTTCTCTTCTTCTTCTCCCTCAACCTACATATAAAGCCCCAATTTAACCAAGCCGTATGAACGTGCCTTAGTGACCTATAGAGGTAACGTGAATGCCAGGGTCCTAGCAGGCTGATTTTGACATAACTGTCCCATGTGAAATGAGACCCAAGTTGGCAGCTCCTGCCAGCCCACATCGCCTAGAGTCACGTGGGGTGTGACGTCACAGCGTCACGTGGATAAGACTTGGCTACCAGCCGCGCTACGCTAAAGGCTCGAAACCTAGAGTAGTATTGCTTTCGCAATAAAAGTATGGGGACACATAAACTCCGCCAGTAAAGATGCGAAGCTGGAGTTAAGTGCTCCCTCCCACGGTTCCTGCTGTGGTTCTTATTTCGTATTCGTGCACTTTGCTGTTTTTTTAATGAATAATGGCCTAATTTCTGCTTCAGTTATCTACGCATACCTGTTATCATACAGTCATTGTTTGCTCCATTACGTGCATTGTCACAAAAAAAGAATTAAAGCCCCGTTTTAACCAAAGTCGTACGAACTTGTCACTTTCACCTATGGGTAAAGTACCTGACTCGGCATCCAAAGGTTGCGGGTTATATTCGCATTCCACAACTACTCAAGTTTGAAGTTCCTGTTGGCTCTACATGATGCTATCTTCTGAACGATCAGTGCCTGCCTTAGGGACATGCTCCTGAACCTTCGCCCGTAATGTCAATACTAACATCAGGTTATCCACCCAACAAGGTACAACGCTTTCGCGTTGATAACTGTGTCTTTAAGATAAAATACATATTTCGTACCCTATTTTCATTCTTTTTCGGAACAGGCTATGACTCTTCTGCCATGGGAAATAAATTTCGTTATCCAGAGGAGCATTAGGTGTGCCATGTTGCTTTCGTTGATCTGCTGTTCTGCTTCTTCTTCACCTTCGGTGTGTATGGACATACCCACAGTGAGGGATTGGCCAGAATACATTGCAGATGGCAGAATAGAATTCTGTATGATAAATAACTTAATAACAAATAGGAGTTATTGTTGCTGAAATCTGCTCCTTTTTGTGCCAGCTTTCTTCGTTGCCTCAATTTACTATTCCTACTACAAAGGTAATGACCCCGAAAGTTCTAGTTGCATAAGGCAAGGAATAATCTGCTCAACTATCTCCGTATACTTTCATATCATATCTGTCACTTGAGTCTCTATTTGTACTTGATGTATTTGGCTTCTTTGTGGCTTTATATGGATTTTATTTTTGGGAATCATTTGCGTTTATGTGTCAGCGCAACCAACTGCCATTCCTTTGATGTTTTGGTACCCGCCTTTGTGCTGACTTCTTTCTGCAACGACCTCGTGATGCGAGGCCAATGAATTGAATGAATCTATGTGTAAGACCACAACGGAGCTTGATCTTCATATATAAGAAGTTTTCAGTAGATGCTGGGGTTTTCTATTACTCTGTGCATTGTTTTGATGAAAAAAAAAAGTTATTTCTACCGGCTGGCCCATAAACTGCAAACACCACACTCGTGCAACAACCTATTGAGGGTACACCAAGAAATCCTCTTTACCAAGTATGTTTGAGCCATTTACTGAAGGGCCTGTCTGATGGCGGTGCACAAATATCGCTGCTCTGCATGCATGGAAAGCCCAAGTAATCACAAAGCATGTTTGGTTTATAGATTTATTACCATCAGCGCCGTGTGAGTACGCCATTTCAATTGCTACTATTCCAAGGGACCTCAACACGTTTTCTGTGCCTTTTGGTTATACTGCGATAAAACTACGTAACGTCTGCCACAGCAATTATGCAGAGCATTCAGCGCCGATAAAAGGTAACATGACATTTATAAGCAAAAGCTAATTACACTCACGGTATGCATGTAGATGGACCATAAACGACTAATCCTGCGACATGGTGCAAGTCATTACCAAAAATAGCATACAAGAGTTCTCACTCGGCAAACTAACCGTGCAGAGCATTAGGGAGAGCATACTATGATGGCCCTTTTTTACGACTCACGTTATGAAGGACTTGAAGTGCTGACACTGTTTCGGAAGCAAATCGCACATTTTCGACGTATTTAGTTCTCGTTAATCAGGAAACTAAATGTCCGGAAAATGTGCATGCATAAGCGGAAAAATTAGGAGGTCGCTTCACCTTCGTCTTAAGGGCAGATACACCCTTTGACGTCCCTTTTCATTACGCGAATTTCTGTCATGGAGAGACTCGCACAGAGTGTGATAAAGCGTTAAACGGCTACACAGAGTTTGGTGTTTTGGAGGGGAATAGACGGCGCTGTATCTATCTCTGTTATTCTGATTTTCATTTTAATTTGTCTTGATGCGGGACATATGAAGCATGTGAGTGAACGTCTACAGAAGGAGGTACCAAGGAAAAAACCGTCAGTAGGGGCTCCTGTGATTAAGTGCAACAGTTAAAGCGCAAATATAAGGCACCAAAACACGATACGTGCACAGAGGAGAGCTAAATCGTAAAACGTAAAAAAAAAGCAAGGCATGTATGAACAAAAGTCAGTATAAACACATATCTAAAGAAATTAAACAAAACGATCATAACAAAGTAACCAATATCAATGGCAAGGAATCACAAATGAGGGAATGAAATGTTATCAATAATACAGAAAAACTACAACATAAAATCACATGAAGACAACTTTATCGTAAAACGGCATAACAGATCGAACACTAATCACCAGCGATAAAAAAGAAAAGAAGAAATAGAAAAAGGCAAATGTTCACAGTGCTAATGCAGTTAGTAAATAAATATTCAATGATTGATGAAATGACCGTGATGTATGTAGTAATTTCAAGTGAGTGGGTAACGAATTCTAGATGAGTATCGCTGAAAAGAACACTAACTGCTTACCGTAATTATTACGAATTTTTGGAAGCAGTAGATTATGTTCTGGAAATCTTGTTATGTTTGTGTTTGATAGGAGAAGGGGGTCGTAGCAATCTAGTCTGAGTTCATTATTACGAAAACGATATATAAGCAAGGATAAATTATCCTGAAGTTGAAGGTCGAGAGGAAGAATGTGTGTATCCTTGTGTGGATATAGTTGCAATGAACGGCGCGCAGTCGCTGGTACATGCATCGTTGGTTCGAACTGCTATCACAAACTAGCATGCGACTTGACTAGCAGATGAATGCTAAGCGGGAAGAGAAATATTACGACACCACCCTGAACACTGCACAAATAACCTCTGCATCAATGTTTTTGATACGCAGTCTTATAGATATTCTTATGACGTCCTTTTTCTCAATCCTTGGGTCTTGCCGCGGGGGTTGACTAGTTAGGGCTTTCGACTACTGAACACAAAAGTGCAGGACCTAATCCCGGCCGCAGAGGCAGCATCTCAGTGGAGGCGAAAGGCTATGAGCTCGTGTGCTAAGCGATAACAGTGCACTTTAAATAACCCCAGATGATCGAAATTTTAGAAGATCTCTATTACAGCCTCACTCATAGCCTGAGTCGCTTTGCAAACGGAAATGCTACAAACTAAAGCGTACAAATAAATCATTAGTTAATTGAACGAACGAGCTGTATACGCTTCGCGTTGAGATTCATGACCAACCATTGGGGTTCGAGCGTTTTTGGTGCTCTCTCATAGCTGATGGTTAGAACGAAACCTGCAAAACGCGAACGAGTTTAATTTTCTGTGTTTTAAGTGAGTTCGATCAATTAATATTTTGCAACACGACAAATATCCGAGTAATTGTAACTTAAATTATAGCACATTAGTGCTTTTAAGTCAGCGGTTGCCCATTCGACTTGCCTTAGCACTTCTTGACTTGCATGCATAGCTTCAAGAACACTGTCTCTGCTGCTTGGCCTTCATACAAAGCCCTGTTCTGTAACTGTCAGCCATTGAGTAGATATCTAAAGTAGATCTTGGAATATGACGAATTATAATATTAGCAAATCCACTAAGAGCGAAACGTCATATATGTACCAAAGACCAATAGTCCGTGAAGTTGCGCAAAAATGGCACATGTGTAACGGTGATAATAATGCCGAACTTCGAGATTTCGCGGAATTGGTTAATATAAACCTGACACCACCACTGATTACGGAAACAGGTAATAAACAGAGCATAGTTTTTCATATTTTTACAATTTGGACGATGCGCTTTATGGGAAATTTTCATTGGGAATCATACGATGCTTATTAAAGAGAGATCGCTCAATAAAAGCCGAGGATTCTGGGATGCCTTTGAACTGTGAATAGGGGATATTGTAAAATGCGGTTCTGCACACGTCGATGAGAGTGTTCTAAGCTTGCAATGCGGATGAAAAAAATGCTCTTTTAAAATTTATCCTAGCTCGCACAAGTAGTTAAATCTTCCAAAGAAACCCAAAGGTACGTGCTTTTGAAAAAAAATTCCGAGGTCAGGGCAGAATCTTCACTGGTGAAATTCGTGAGCCTGGCCGTTACTGGGTTGTCCGCGAGATGTGCCAGCGGGATTCCGTGAGGGAAAATACTGCGCCTTTACTTTTCTGTAAACCAAACATAGAACGCTGGTTGTGTTGACGAGGGGCGAGTGAAGTACCGTATGCAGCAGCAACGCTCATGTTTTCGCATTTATGTACTGCACACTCTGCTGTACTCTCGGAAATTTTGAGACTGCAGTTGGTTGATATCCTCTCGTTATACATTTTCTAACCATTCCTACCCATTTGTGCACGCAAATCACTCCCTTTCGCACTCGTTCACGTTCAGACATTTCAAATTTCCCGCTACTGCAACACTGGGAATTAGGCTACGTCATCGGAATTCAAATACCACGTGACTTCCTTTGGACATCGACATTACCCTCCCGGCTATTACGACATCTGATTTACTTAATTGACACTTACTACTTAACTAATTAACCCACATCAATCACTTTGTCCCTTGCACATCTTTCTTTCCCACTCTATCCGATGGTACAGTCTTTCTCAAAATTGTAGAGCCAAGAGGCTTGCTTCTGAGCCACTTCGTGCGGCTTGTAAGCTTTTCCAGCGTTCCAAATCTCTTGATGGTAAAATGATTTTTTGTGCTACCCTCTCCAATGAGAATCTCCACTAATGCTTAATTAGCGCAACTACACGGCTCAAAATCAGATTCCCTAGGCTCTACACTTTTGTGTACCTTCTTTTGCCGATATACCAACTAGTTCCTCTTTTACGGCTCCGAGAAGGCCATACCCACACGAAACCCGCCTACATAGCCGAACAATGCTTACGCATTAGTAACTGCTGAATAACCATGGAATATCGGAAAAAAAAATCTTGTGTGAATATACTTGTATAAGCGGTCTATCATTTTAATGCGCATCTTTTTTTTTTGTCTGAATTTAATCTAACTTTGATTAGAAATAACCTCGCATTCTATAGAAAGCCAATAGAAATAATAGCAATAAAAAATCTAGCATCCCGCTGAAGAAAGCTCTGGGGGTATTTTGATTCTTATTCTAAACTTCTACGGCATGTGAAAAAACCACATGCAAAAGCTCTTTTCTATAACACTCAAAACAGCCGGCTAAGAATAATTTCAGAACCCTCGCCTACGCCGTACCCATTCATTCAAGAAACACGAACATGCTTTATGATTTCTGGTCTACTATTTCATTCAGTGCACTATACCCAGACTGCATATTGTCAGTGAATGCATGTCGACGCACTCTGCGGGCACGTTTTAGCAACAAATCGCTCTGCTCCTGACAGTGCAAATAAATTCCAAGGCAGCGCACTAAAACGAAGCCACTTTTTCGCACTGATGTACAAATCGAATAGACTGGACGCCACGTGGCGGCTTTCAACGCATCCAGCAAATAAAATAGAAGAGGAGGAGACCGGTTGCGCAAGCAAGGCTATCCTGGCTCCCTGAAGCAACGGAGGAACCCAGATCCGGTTCCATTCGAAACCATCGGGAGAAGGTTGTGGACATTTGGCGGAGCTCTCAGGCTCCGCAGATAGGGCCTGTTTGAACACGCGATGTGTGTGCGTGTGGAGCGGGGAAGCACTCGGAGGGACCTGCGTGGCTCTGTCTGTACAATGACACGCCACTGCGGCATTGATTTCCTTTCAATGCCACAAGGCGGTGCGCTGTGAGTGTTCGTACAAGCTTCTCACAAACTACCGTGATGGCCCTCTCGGGACCTATTTCATTGTTTTCGCTTGCGTCTATCAAGCGTCTCCCGTATCCGCATCCCTCTTTATAAACCTTAGACCTCCCGCCTTCCGTTTACTCCTTTTATTTTTTTCCTCGTCGAGTCCATGGCCTATACAGCGGCCGATCGAAGCGGCAAACGGCTTCCACGTGTCCCCAAAGCCGGTTGTCTGCAGGAACCACGCGGACGTAGCACACAATCAAACATCGGAGACGAGCGGCCGGGTTAATGGCGGCTGTTTGGAACGGCCCGACACGAAAAGACCGCACACCACACACGCGCTCAGACAGACAGAAAGATAACACCCTGGAACAGTCAGAACCCGGCATTGATAATATATAAAAGCGCACAGTGGAAGAAAAAGTTGAAAAAGAAAAGGGCTACGCAAAAAGGAAAGAAGAGAATGGGAGAGTTAAAAGTATGTAGAGTAGGTAAAGAATATACAGAAGAGGTAGATGGAGTTTGATCGGAAGAGGATAAAGAACTTTTTTTCTGGGGCACTTTGGCGCCTCTATTGCTTCGTGGCATGAAAAGAAAGAAAAAGAGGAAAAAGAAGAACCCCTGTAGGTGTATGCCGCATTTCCAGAGCAAAACAACAGTATAAGAATTATCAATTAAGCATAAGGAAAGACAATAGAAAACTGAAACGAGGGAAACAACAGAAAAAAATATTTGAGAGGTTAAGAGTAGAAGTATATTGCTAGGAAAACGGCAGCAGTGGTAACAACATACGTCATGGAACAGAAAGGCTCTCTTGGAAAGCGAACGGGTAGAAAAGACAATCTTGGCAATGTTGCAGCAGGAAGTAGGGACGTAAGCTATCGCAACATTAATAAAAATAAACTAAAGCCGGCGAACGGCCGCAATAATCTTGGTGCACGTTAATGTTTTGCAAACGTCAAATATGCAGAGTGACGATCATGTAGCAACATTAACAGTAAACTGCAGGAGCACTGTCTTCTCCACTTTGACTCTTTGTCCACGTTTATCGCGACGCATGTGCGGGTTTAAGCCTACTATATACATCTATAAAGATACCTAACCTAGGCAGTGGTTCTCGCTTCCCACACCGATCCAAGTGTCGAAACATCGCGTGCCCCGGGAAAGATTTTGCAACATTCCTTTGATGCAGCACTGTTAAATGCTGAATATAACAGGACCTGGAAGAACGCCAGGCTAGGATGAGAGCCGGTCGTTGGTACAACGAGCACGTTCGAGTGGTTGATTCATCTGGCTGTTCCTAGGCTGGAGCGACAGCGCGAACGCTTACGTAACTGCTGTTGGAACCGGCGTCAGATATAACTCTGATAAATGGGAGCGAAAAGAAGGGAACGTATGACATTTGAGGGTGCCGAAATCGCCGGAAACTGCTGCGCTTGGCACGTCCGTGGATGAGGGCCAAAGCACTTTACTTCACGCTAGCCCCGATTGCCTCGCACCCCTCTGTGTTTCTCAGTGTTATACCGACTATGCGCGCCACGTGCACATCTGAGTGAGGACGCTCCAGAAGTCATGCCCGATATTGTGACAGTGTGTACTACGGAATTCTGAACTGATGTTTCTTAGAGAGCGATAGACGTTTTTATAGCTGCAGCTACTTGAGGGCTATCTCCAGGGGTAAACAACGCTGCTATAATGCATCATAATAAAAAAGGAGTGGTGCGGTTTTGACCTAGTTATACGAAGTAAATGTGCGACATGTGTTATTGCTAAACCATCTTAATGCTGATATCAGTCAGATGCTCTTCTAGGGGCGACATCTATTAGATGGTAGCGATACTCAAATGTCAGATGTTAAAATCTAGAAGAATATGTTGAGAGACACGCTATGCGATACATTGCTTCATTATTCGTCGGCTGTTGCTATGCTAGATTGGTCAATTGCAATTCAACATGAAGGGCAAACAAGAACTTAATACTGCTTATAAGCGAAAAAAAATTTAGTTTCTCTCCACAGTGACTCCTCTCGCGGCTATGCCGGCTCGAGAAAACGTGTATAGAACCTTGTTTTAGAACCTATATTGTCATATTTCTCCGACCCCAAGGCTTCCTTAATTACATTCAAGGACTAAGCGCACAAAGTAACGTGAAGAGTGAGCATATACGGAAATCAGTTCTGCCATGTAACTGCCTGTAGCTGTGCTGTGCTTTGTAGGTGACTATTTAAAGTTCCTGCCGCAGTTCGCGCGAAGAGCTGCACTTAGGTTTCGTATTACAGAGCACTGAAACTGTAACTGCAATAGAGACCTTTAATTTAGCGCTACCGCTTACCGCTACCGCCTACCTCTACCGCGCGAGCGTCAGCATGCCTGCGCGGATAACCCCGAGAGCGACAGATGGCGCCACATCCCTGTCAAATTTCAGTGGACTCCGCCCGCAGGGACCAATCTGCGCGTGCTATGCTTACGGCACGCGCTCCCTTCTTCATCCAGTAACAACAACAATAGCAGTAGACGGCCGCGGCAAGCAGCAGCGGTAAGCAAAAAGTCTAGTAGAGATTTTTAGCTCAAGAAGGTTAGCTCAAGAAACACAAAGGCTGATGACTTGTGTAATTGTTCTGGCAAGCGCCATCCTTCTCTTAGCACCAACTACCATTGCTACAGCTTCATCTTCCTTCTGTCTCACTGTTGTTGATCGTCGTTTTCTTCAACGTTCAGCTATGCAGGGCATATATGTAACAATATTTATGTGCAATCTTTTCCGGGTAAAATTTTTATGTCGATGATAACTAGCTGCAGATGAATGGCAAAGATGGATGGCGCAGACTGTGAACCTGGTTGTAGCCCACCATTCATTCATTTAAATTTCGCGGACTCTGTCTTCAAATGAATCTTTAAGCCCTTCATTTAGCGTATTGCTTGTTATGGTGACAATGAGCCATGTCATTGACATCAGCTGCCCATGGTTGTAAGACTACTGAAGTTTTTTCGCTAGTCACCACTATATATAAGACAGAGGTAGTCTATTCGAAATTCTATTTATATTCCGGTCTTTACGGTGTATCTTGTTTTTAATTTCTTGCCTCCCTTGAATATGTAAACATGCCGTTCAGTACAGTGCTAAAATATAAGAGCCAAACCAAGCTAAACACATCTAACAAGGCTGGAAAAGGACAAAACTGTCTTGAATAATACAGACAGGCCGCAAAGCGTTGTGCAACAAAATAATAAACAAACAAATCAAGGCAAGGGTAAAACATACTACCGTACCTACGTAGTTTCGCTTAGAAATGTAAAACTAAAGACACTTTTCTTATAAACATTTCACTCTTTATGTGCTGTTCGCAGCCTCGTGGACACGTGCATGTTGTGGGAGTGCATCGAAAATTCCTTTCGTGGCAAGCAAAGCACGTTTAGAGGTGGCCGCTGCTATTCCAGCTTCCCTGCGGCATTTGTCTTCAAAACCACTCTCCCTCTTCACCGGAAAAGAAAGGAGGGAAACCACAGCCTTGCGCAAGGGACATCTATCACAGATAAAGGAGAGGTGCGGTTTAACCCTGGACGCAGCTCGTTGCGTAAGACGGCCCTGTCTCAACTTTTATCACCGTAGTATTGACCTCAGGAGACAGGAGCGTTATTTTATATCGAGAAAAAGAAAAACAAAACGCAGTGTCCATGTCAAAGCAGTGAAAGGGAGGTTTATTTTTGTTTCTGGAATTAAATTGCTGACGTGTGATGAGAGCTTGCAACATCACTCTAGAAAACTGAGCAAAAGGAAACCTAAAAAAAAATTAAAATCGAAAATGTCCGTAAAACTACTAGAAATATCCTAATCAAACTTAATTATTGAAGCCCGTCGCTGTATGTTTTTTAACCTTTGTCAGATGCTGCATTTTATTATGGATACTTTTATGTCGTTTATGTACAAGCGGTGCCAATTCAGTCCGTGACTAGGGGACCCCCTCCTGTTTGTTTACTCTGTTTATTATGTTCAAGGAGAAAAATAACTCTTCTCTCACACTCCCGTGAAAGCCTAGAGAAGTCAGATTCGGCTCCTAAATTTGGATCTGGGTGTGATGAAAAGAAGAAGAGAAAATGAAAATGACAAATTTCCGTCAGATAGCACAAATTTCATTAACAACCGGCGGTGTGAAATATTTTAAAAATCACAGGCACACCACTAATTCAGTTCCGCTGTTTTAGTCAACCGCTCTCCGATTTAGACATTATTTTTTATTTTACAGTGAAGCAATGTATACCGAAGATTCTGCGAATGACAAAATGAAATGGAGACGCTACGACGACGAAGCGTACATAAGGAAGACATGAAGCTTTGTGCCAAATCCAATCTATCAAGAACCTATTCTCGCCCCGGTTGCGTTGGAGAGATGACTCTACGAGATTCTTAATTTAAATATATAGAAACAACAATGACAAAGGTAATAATGCGCAGCGGAGGTGATAAAAGGCCCTACGCGAGAAAACCAAGTGAAGAATAAGAAAGTTAAAGAAACAAACAAAATGAGAGCTTTCGAGATTTAAAGCATGACACGATAAAGATTACAACTCAAACCGAGTGCTCCACTTTCTCAAGGAAAGGACAAGGGTAACTGACAAATCGAAGTCAACTGTCTCCCTCAAGAACCAAAAAAAAACACGGGCTGGAAAAGAAGTATACCAGGAAAAAATGAAATGGAAATAAAAAGCCGCTAAAAACCGATGAGGCATTGGCAACAGAAAACTTGCTGGAGGTATATACAAGAAATTGAAGAAGAGAATTCGGAACCGGTGAGGAGCATTGCGCAGTTATATTTTCCTGGGACAAGTTGGGCAAATAAGAAAGAGATTCCCGGGGCCCGGCCAGCCCGGGAAAATACCATGGTGACGGCTGAACTGGGTGCGACGTGACTTCCACAAAGGAAAAAGAAAAAGAACTCAGTAGCGCAAAAAAAAAAAAAAAAAGAATACGGTAGGTTCAGAGCCGACGTGGACCGGATGTGCTTCGATCGCGAAATGCGTCACTTCGTTCTTGATCTGCACAAGACTTTCTTGATTTGAGGAAACTGACGCAAGGGTTTTCCTTTTCCGAGCACTGTGCGATGAATGCCTCACAGAAGGAGCAAAGCGCTTAAGTTCTTTATCGGTTTCATTTCGCAGCTGGACTATGGTTCGCTGCAGTTAATTTGTGTAAACATATGGTATAATGGTCCGCAGAGACCACGAGAACAATTTCACCTTCGCAGCAATTTCAGAGCTTGCGTCTTTCATGAATTCTGGCGCATGATTCGCTGAAGGCGAAAAAGGTGCCGTGGCGCTTGGCGATCACCTTTTCTACAGTGAGTCGGTCGTTGGCAGGATCATATCGCTTCGATATCCGTTTCACGGCAACTGAGAAAAATTGTCTTCAATAAAAGCTTGAGAATCGGGCATTTCTCTACATAGCCGTGGTTTAAAACAGGCAGCTCTTTCTCATGCAAAGACTCTGTTTTTTAGGAAAACGTTGATATGGCATGGGGAGTATGAGAGAAGCACACAAGTCAGTGATAGGCCTTTCAATCACGTGAGGGAGACGTCGAAACTCCGCCTCTCGAGACTGCTGAAAAAAAAAAAAATGGTTTCTGTGAGGCTTCCACGATTGAGCACTGCTGCAGGCTCGGGCCAGGGTTGAAAATTGCTATTTTGCCGGGACCGGGCCGCGCTCGAGGGGGTGAATTTGCGGGTCCAGGGCGGCCTGTGGTTAGCTAGCTGTGTAAGGCTTCTTTCGGTAATAAAGGAACACTGGCGCTGAAATTGTTCAAATGGTTTATGAATAAACCACTGCTAGTACATTTGTTAACGCCGAATGAGAGGAAGCTCATTTGAAGAGCGAGTTTAATCAGCGGCACTCAGTGGTTTGTCCAAGTTACTTGGTGTGCGCACGCCTGGCGGCCTTCAACGACAGAACGAAAAACGTTTAAAAAAAGCGCAATACACATCAACGCGCTCTCGTCTTTATATGAGAACTGCAACGCATAAAACACGGCTAGTTTAAGTGAGCACGTGCTTGCTAATGTACACAACACCAATAGCGTGTGATTTTTTAGCAATAAGTGAGCGCACTTCGTCGGATCTAGGAGAAGGCGCTCTTGTATTCTCGATTTTGCGTTAGCACTAACGACTTGGCCATTCCGCCATTGTGGCTACGTTCCATCAAATTTGAGAACAACAACGATTGAACCTTTGAAGCCTAATACGAGCAGCTGGATAAGGGCCTTTAATCGAATACAGCTCGACAGGCAGCCGTGTGTTGAAAGATAGCCTTCGCCTGGGGTCGCCTCAACCACCCCTCTCCCCACCCCCCCCCCCCCCTCTCCACGAAAAAAAAAGGAAACCTCTCAACGTCTCGAGAAACGCCATTGAATAAGAGCGAACTGCTTCAGTAACCTTTTGGTATTCAAAGAGAAATATTTGGACAATAAACAGGCGCTTTGCTTTTCGTCTCCATAGAGATGCGAAGTGCGGCCATAAATTCTTCTCAAGAACATGAATATTTTATCTTTTCCTGCCCTTGCTCCTGCAGGTCTCCATGGCACAGTTGCCGGGGCCGTCTTATTAAGCAAATAACTTGCCCTAATAGTTAATTGCGAATAAGGACCTGTATTTAAAATTCCTGTAATTCATAGTTCTTAATCGTGCCTAGAGCACAATACCTCTAAACAAAACAGCATGCCAAAAACTTCTTGATCAAGAATTTACTTCTGTCGGCACTTTACACTGCCCTTTTCTGCTGAGAAGAATATTTTGTCAGATTTTTCTTCCTTCTTGATTTGTTGTTAGGTACCATTTAAGACGTATAATTATTACTCTCTCTCTCTCTCTCTCCTCACACACACACACACACACACACACACACACACACACACACACACA
>JAJIZL010019351.1:923601-937338 GCA_023969395.1 Amblyomma maculatum | reverse complement strand
CACACACACACATAAATAAACTAGAAGCGTGTAATTCACCAATATCTATTCGGGCATCCAGCATTGCGACAGTTGTAACTGTCTAATTGAAGCAGGCATGAAGCAAGCGAAGGTAAAAGGAAAATGGCTATACGATTCTCGGGGGAAAAGTGCTAATCAAACAATTCCTTTTGCACTGCAGCGCCATGGAGGAATATACCACGATTGTTTCCATTTTTCTTCAGTTCCTTTGTGCTGGCTGGGACAAAGCGACATGATCATGCTTTTAGCGGTACAAGATGGCACAAGAAATAGGATGCTGTCTTATAACGGTTTCAGTTTCCGATGCTGCCGATGTTTCTCTGAGTTCGCATGTGACACATTATAGAACAGATCTATCTAGAGTGACAGGGATATTGATCAGTGAGAAGGTTCCATAACCGGCATCTGCACATGTCCACTTTTGGCAGTAAAACAAGAAAAACTATGGGCACAATAACCTATGAGTTTTAAGGCACATGATACGGCCTAAATTTAGTAAACACACCTGGAAAGCAAGAGCTCATTGAAAGATGTACGCGAAAGAGCGGCGTACACTGATAGTTCCTAAAAAGAAAGAAGCTGTCTAATGTAAAAGAAAACACGCTCGAACTTAATACAATGACACGTGTCGTCGTTGTTCACTCCGGAGAAGAAATGACTTGCCTCGTCCTGAAATGTTAGCCCTCAAATTCCTTTAGAGCCGTACCCGGCGCAGTAGTGTCTACGTTTTGTTTATCGCTTTCTCTGTGTTCCAGTGTAGTAACTGATACGCTCTATAACTTTTGCCATTGGTTTTGACGACGGTGTTGTTGGCTGAGATAATTTTGTTTAATTCATTGGTTTGTGTCTGCAAAGAAGACAATGTTTCAACGGCACGCTTTTCCTGCGGTCGGAAGCTTCGTTTCTATAGTTGTCTACTTCTTTTTCTTCTTTTCACATTTTGTTCTCAACTCTTCAAAATGTTTTTTGGTGGGCCGTCTTGTTTTCAAAAAAGGGTAGCTCTTAACCAACGCTAAGATGCGCGACGTGGTCACATCTAGGACTATAGGAACTATCAACAATGGTTCAGGGCGGTACGTTTCGTTATTGTCCAAGCCGCTGTCACTAACACAAAGCACTGTAGTGGGGCGGTCAAACTGTACTGGCTCTTGCTGTGTGAGGATGCCGACGTGACCGCCTCGGGTGCTACTTTGAAATTTGTGGAGTGGATTCCCGGCAACAAGAACCCAGTCTTGTTTTCGGAAGCGTTTCGTTCTTCTAACGGAAACTTATACTAGCAGTCCCAGAAGTATAGATCCCGAAAGGTTATTTTTTGGCCGGGCCCAGCGATTTAGGTCCTCGAGTCGAGAGCAGTTCTTTCGGATATTTCGGAGATCCACGATATAAAATAGCAAAATAATTGAATATATGTTTTCGAAAGAGTTTGTACAAGACAGAGTGAGATTCGACTACCTCCCTGAAGGGCTTGTTTTCAAAGTAGGAGTCATTCGAGCAGTTCAGAACAAAAGGCTGATTGAAAACACGTCCCCGATCGTCTAGTTGATAGGCTCGATCTCTGTATTTGGAACTCTGAAAGAATCAAAAAGGCTAAATATTTAAAACCATTGTGCATAAAGGACAACAGGATGTTACTTAAAGGCATAAAATAGATTCCTTTCCTTGATCATTGACCTTGTGCGTGATGAAGCTAGAGTTCAAATGATCACCTGTGAATTGCCACAACCGTTGAGATAGGTGTTACTAATAATACTTCTACACATAAAAAGTCCAGAAGCGGCATGAGAAGCAACCATTTCGTAAGTGGGCAAGATGGTGGTTCATGGTTCCCAAGTAGATATTTGTTTCAAGAGTCTGAAGTTGCGTTTCCATAGAGTAGGTGACGTAAAAAGGGCTCATGACTGTCGGACTAGTATAACTGACTATTAAAAAAAAAGCAGCGCTGTATCAAAAGAGGGGAAATAAATGTTAAAATAATAATGTACAAAGAAACAAAGCATCGGACCTGATACCTGATTTACGTTTCAAATTATGATTATGATAACATAACTTCGAAGCAAGCGAAGGAGGCAAATGCGGGATACCATTTTAAGTCATTTCGACAATTAAAATTGTGTGCAAGTGAATTAATATTAACTTTATTCTCAATGACACCCCATTTGCTTTCCAAATGAAAAACATTGCATGAGGTTTAGGCATGATTCAGCCTACCTATTGATTACGTAGGATGTGCCGGCAACTTTATAGTACCGGATTCGATTGCTTGAATCAACGGCCTTGGTTTTAGAAACAACAAAATAGACTGCGGGCTGGAAACAAAGTTCAGAGATGTAATATAACTCGAATATTTTTTAAAATAGGAAACATTATTAAAAAAAACGAATAAAGACGCATTTCTCCCCACAACACGACTAAAATTCCTATCCTTTGCAAGGGTACTAAATTATGCTAAACGCAACCGTAGCCTCTTATGGTATTGTCCACATAGAGATAATACAACACAGTGTTATGATCTTTAATGTTCTAAAGGTTTCCTTTTTAGAGTACTCTGTGCAAATATTTTGGGGCATGGGCAGGACATGTAGTGCGAAGAGAGGATAACCGATGGTCGCTTAGAGTAACAAACTGGATTCCAAGGGAAGGAAAGCGTAGCAGGGGGCGGCAGAAAGTTAAGTGGGCGGATGAGGTTAAGAAGTTCGCAGGGGTCAAGTGGATGCAGCTAGCACAGAACCGGGTTAAGTGGAGAAATATGGGAGATGCCTTCGCCCTGCAGTGGGTATAGTCAGGCTGATGATGATGATGATGATGATGAGCGAGTAAAGTTATAATAGATAGCTAATTTTATTAGAAAAACCTTCACTAATGAGTACGGCAATGAAGGGAGTGCCACGATGGCACTAAACTAGTGTAGCACAACCTCCTCGCCCCGGTTTGCCCCCATATTGCACGTGCCCGGTCATAGGAGCCTAGATCATGCCGTCCATGCCAATCATCGCGTCAGATGCCGAGGCGGAAGAATAGTGTTGCGTCGGCGCGTACGCGCTGCGGCGAGATAGCGGCCCCTTGTGTGCGCTGCTAGTGTCAACAGATTGTTTAGGGAACTACTTTTCGCCGATTCTGCTAGTGGTTCTCCTGTACTGAGAAACGGCACGTGCTTTGAAATTTTGTGATCTATGTCAATAATAAGACTGCAGCATTCAAAAACGTTTGTTTTACTTCACTGAACGTCTATTTATAAACAAGGGTTCTGTTTCTCGCAGTTTCTTATTGTCAAAATTACTTAATTTCTTAACACAGGGACACGTGTCGTAAGCTCGAGCAGTTATACAGAGTACACAGCAGCAGACTGTATATAGTAGGTTGCCTTGTGTACCCAAACATTATGAACCTGTTTGTGGGCCTAGGAGTAGCGTGACTGACTTAGCGTTCCAAGAGTAACAGTGAGCTTCATCTCAAAAGTGCTGCCCAAGTTGGCAGCTCCTGCCAATTCGGTCGCGATATATGCTGTCGTAACATCGCAAAACGTCGTTCATCTATCCCTGCATGCATGGTCATCTGAAGGCCAGCTGCCTACCTGACAGAGGAATTCTCGGGAGGAGGATCAGACGGACGCACAAACGGGCACATTTTTGACAGAATGGAAGCGCAATGGCTTGCCACTAAAATGACGTAAGGGACTCTTATTACAATACCTATTATGGCACTAAATCGGTTTTTAGCGGAACGTATGAGTTTTCTGTAAAGCTCTTATTGATGCCACCTGTCCTGTATAGAGATAACATCCTACGGTATGGCTCTAAAACCGGGTAGACAATACCGGTATGGAGCTCAAAGCGGAGATCATGACAGTATGTATATCTGTCTCCCTAGTCCTTGCCACAAGCGTGCCTCCGGCAGATTTTATCTGGCTGGTGGCATGACCGTGCAATGATTAGTCAGGCGAGGTGTACAATTTCATGACCGCACATGTCGTGACGGAACTGGCAGGAGCTACAGACTTAGGCATCAATTTGGAGATAGGAGCCAAACCTACCGTGACCCTTGGGGTCCCACGTTCTGAGAAGCTAGGACAGGCCATGCAGCCGCTTGCTTAAAGAATTGGCTAAAGAGGATTTCTATAGCTCTGTCGCTACTAGGATTTGAGCAGCATACATGACAGATCCGTTTCTCTCGAAGACCAGCAAGACGGGAGAAAAGATGAATGTGACACACAAGCAAGCGCTGACTATCAACTAAGGTTTATTCAAGAACGAAAAAAATTATAATTAGGCACTGAAAGAAATTGTCACTAGAAGAAAGTTATCTAAGCGACAAGTGGGAGGAAAGGTATCTACATTCGCATTCACCCAGCGTGACGGAAGGGCTGCTGATACACGTCGCACCATGGTTAAAAATGTTGAAGGCCTCCATTATCTCACTCGCTACCTTACAAAATTTATAAGGCTGGCAGCAGTGCTGCCTGACGTTTTATTTGCCATAACGCTCCCTAGACAAAGACCGCATGTACTGGAAAAGCAACGCCAGCAGCAAGCAATAGGAATCTACGAAATGAGGTCTCTGGTACGTTTGGTCGCAGTATGGCGTCAAGCACGCGAAAAATCGCTAATATTTACAGATGAAATTGATGATAACAACGTCCGAATGGGCTGACGAAGCATTGCCAATGACAGAAAGAAACGGTTTCACGTGCTGCAATTATTCATAGATAAGGTTGTTGGCTACGGTCGTGTAGCTTTGGTTTCGTGAAAATTGACAATTCCGCCCGGTTCCAAATCTCCTTTATCTAGCCTAACAAAGAAGAGTGCGGTTCTTTCTGGTTAAGCAGCAGCACCTAGCATCATGCAAAAGGAAATTTGTCAGAACTCCTTTGAAGTCAATTTCGAAGGGAAGCAGCTCGAAACCTTCGGTTGAGAATTTTTTCTTTGTTTGTTGTACCTAAAAGTAAAAAGTACGCAACTGATTTACTGTCATTCCTTCATGTCTTCTTTTAAACTGAAATTTGGGAGTTGTAGTACTCCAATATTTAAAAAATCCGTTTAGAAACAGGGAGTGGACACCACAATTTATGATACTGTATCCCTCACACAACAGATTCGCGCGGAATCAGGAGCTCCTAAATCGACTACCACTTCCTTGGCCGTATGATACCTCTTTTGATCGCATATTTGGAGATCGGTTTGCGACAATCCCTTTTCGAAAATCGTAAGACGACGTGATAAATGCAAGTAGAATTTATGCTCAGCGCAAATGTTGGACTCTCGGGATAAAGCGAATGAACGTTCGTCATGAATAGGCCTCCAGAAAGATGACAAGCAATGATCGCGCAGTTAATCAAAAGATGAGAGAAGAAAATAAAATAAGTGCAGCAGGACTGCAATAACGCATCTAAAGCGCAGACTCGTACTGCTCTTCCGGACAGAGTTTTCAAAATTACTTATAAGTACAGAAAGGCGACAAAAATGAAATAGGTGTCTTCTATTGTGATGAACTGAGTTTTTAAAATTCCGAAAATTTTATTTGGTGAAGAATAATCAATCAGAGATTAAATTGTCGGAGCTCGCAAGAGGCGGTCTCGACTAGGATATGTGCATGGCGAGCGCCAGACTGTTAACTAGATTAACCTATATTTAAGGGAATTTCGAAACAAATAGGAGCCTAGCCTTTGTCAAAACTTTAGAGTCAAAGAGGTTTGCTTTTAAGTCCTTTATTTCGGCTTCTTTAACAATCTTGGAGGTGGTAGCCATTGGATAAAGTAGTACGAAAAACCTTGCCTTCAGCAAGGAAACCTCTCAAATCATTACAAGCCACATAGTATGGCTCAAGTATAGGGATGTACATGCATTTTAGGGTTAGCTATAGCAGGAGTGTAGCTTCACCTTTTACTAACTATAATAGTGTAAGAAATTCGTTTTCAAAACATATAGGCGGCTATATTGCGAAGAATGAAGCTACAGAAACCATAAAGTTGGGCCTTGGTAACGAGAATGCGGTCCTCAAGACGGCAATGGAGAGGTGTGCCACTGCAATTTTAATTACATCGCTGTAGTGCAGAGACGAAAACTAGAAGATAGTGGCCCATTATGATTGTCTCAAGGATACCTTCAACGTGCAGCTTGAAATAATAAGGTACGTCTCCCCTGATGGGACTGGGACAGGTAGGTGACCGCCACTTGCTGCGGGAGCTTGCCTGCCACAGAATATGCATCTGTTGTAGGCCGTCATTGCACCCGCCACCGTTTCGGTGGTGGACGACGGCAGTTGTTGCGGCGCGCGTCTTTCTCCCCCTCTTCCTTTTCTTTCTTCTCCCTTTTCTCTTCTGTCTGCACGAGACAGCGGAACCTCGGCGGCTGCGTTTCGATGGAGGCGAAACGAAGAGGCGTCCGTGTGCTGTGCGATGTCAGCGCACGTTAGAGATCCCCAGGTGGTCGAAATTACTCAGTAGCCCTCCACTACGGCTCCTCTTTATCTTTCTACTTTTACTCCCACCTTCCTCCCTTCCCTTACGGTGCGGTTGCGGTGTCAACAGAAAACAAGTGAGACAGTTACTGCGCCTTTCCCTTCCTATAAATAAATCAGTTTTTTTTTTAAATCAGTGGCTTAGCTACAGAGCCAGTAGCAGGCCCGTGCATTTTCTTGTCCTCTTTCCTACAGCCAAACAATAGAAATAATAAATGGTTCACAGGAAAGGAAGGACGCAGTGTCTGTCACACTTGTTCTGTGGACACCTCAACCGCACCGTAAGAGAAGGGAGGAAGGTGGGAGTGAAAGTGGAGAGAAATAGGAGCCGTAGTGGAGGGTTTCGGAGTAATTTCGACCACCTGGGGATCTTTAACGTGCACTGACATCCCACAGCTCACGGACGCCACTTCGTTTCACCTCCATCAAAACGCGCTGCCGGTGGTCGGGTTCAAACCCAGGTACTCCTGGGTTGCTGCGGGGCCTAGTACAAACTGCAGGTGGATGTGCGCTACATCCTGTCTGCTCTATTTGGCATCTTGGCGATGTGGAAACTAAGTCGTTGTTAAATAAATTAAATTGGTTCACAGGAAGGGAAAGGCGCAGTAACTGTCACACTTGCTCTGTGGACACCCGAACCGCGCCGTAAGGGAAGGGAGGAAGGTGGGAATGAAAGTGGAAAGAGAGAAAGAGGAGCCGTAGTGGAGGGCTACGGAGTAATTTCGACCACCTGGGGATCTTTAACGTGCGCTGACATCGCACAGCACACGACGCCACTTCGTTTCCCCTCCATCGAAACGCAGCCGCCGCGGTCGGGTTCGTTGTTAAATGACTAGTAGTATTTTGTGTCTGCGACGGAGCGAAATGATGTGCGTGACGCGTCACGGTAGAGCGGGCAGTTGAAATTTGGCACAGTGGTCACTGCAACACATCAGCAGACGCCCCTTCTGCACCAAACATTCTTCGTTTATGGTACATGTCGTTCAGGTTTCCTACAAAAAAGCGTCATATCATTGCTGGTACAGATGGGTCACCGCCGCTTGCGGCGGGGGCTAGCCTGGCACCGAATTTTTATCTGTTCTAAGCCTTCATTGCACACGCCACCGCTGGTGGTGGACGACGGCTGTTGTTGCGGCGCGCGTCTTTCTTTCTCTCTTCCTTTTCTTTCTTATCTATATTCTCTTCTATCTGCACGAGGCAGCGGAAGTGGCTCAGCTACAGAGCCAGTAGCAGGCCCGTGCATTTTCTTTTCTTTCTTCCTACAGCCACAACAACAACAACAACAAAAAGCGTCATTATACCTTGCCCGGTAAGGTAATAATCACTCTTCGTTTCAAAACTGAGATGGCGTCTGCTCTTTAAAACTGGTAAAAATTTGAACGTTAGCTCATCCGGTCACTTGTTTCTGCCCTAAGTATGTACAAAAGTGTATCTGTGACATTTTATCTGACCTTACTTTTGGCTTACGTTTCAAAGCGGGCATTGGTTTCAATCGCCTTTGAGATGAAGGACGAAAGCGTTTCGGGAGAAAAAGCTCGTTTTAACACCACTATCTACGGATCGGAGATATTTCTTTCTTTGTCAACCCTTAGGGATCGCTTGTTATCAACCTCAAACTGAAGTCCTTAAGCTCAGAAAAAAAAATAGTTCCATTGGAAATAATGCGCCTGTCATAAAAAGGATTGAGATAATTTTTTATTCTTATGTTCGATAGCGTGCTCCACCCACCTTAATATACTGATCTTCCTACAAGCAAGCGTCACAAAATGTTTTTGGAGCAGTACGTAGTACACAAATGAGTCGCGCAATATGAATAAAAAAAAAACGAAGATTGCTTCAGCCCTGCATTTTCGTGGAGGAATACATGGCAAAGAAAATGATCCGAAATTGATGTAGATGACCAGGAGGAGATTTTTACGCATGCTGGAGGCTTTTTTAAAAGACTAATGCTGTCAATAAACAAAAGCATTTTGTACAAGCACAGACATATCATGAGTACTTCAGTGTGTACGAAGTCTCGTAGATGCGCCTCAGCAACGGGTACACGCGACCACATTCCCCACGCACGTCATCCAAGTCAACATCCACGACCGCCACACACAGAAAGTGCCAATGCCTGAGCACCTTAGCAGTCTTCTCGAAGATGGTAAACTGGTCCTCGTGCGTCACCCACGTGTCACCTTCAACGGAGTAGGCTGAATCATCTTCGATCTTCCTGAGGCGACTAGCACTCACTCCACACACGTCTGAGAAAGATGTCTTCTCTAACGGAACTTGCTGCACCGGGTCGCCGACGGAGTGCTGTGACGGAGAGATCAGAGTGAAGGCCGTGCCGGATAGAGAAAGCGTAAAGCAAGTTTTCTTGCTGAGGTTCTCCTCCATCTCTTCTAAAAGACCCATGACGGTGTGGTGGTTGGAATGGTGATGGACCAAGCCGGCATTGTCCAAGGGCGCGGCCAGCTGCGTGGTCCCAGATCTCTCGTCCAGGAGTCCGTGTGTCTTGATGAAGATGCGGTCCAGAACAGCGGCGAGTTCCTCTCGAAAGAGTACAGTGGGCCCATACGGCAGCATGGCAGAGAGGGTGAGGTTCCTCCAGCGATGGTCCGCCTTTGCTGCTGTGAAGAAGGATACCACTTCGGTGGTGCCGTCCAAGTCACCCAGGAAGGTGTCGGCATCAAACTCGAAGTTTAGGCCATCCACATGACGCTCCTCCAACCATCCGAAGATTGAGTCGAGGAACACGGTACTGTCATGCATTCGCCTGGCTGTGACAGCGTCAACAAAGATGTTGAGGATGACCTTCCAGTGGGGGAACAGGGCATCACGGACGCGGTTCAGTTGGAGGATGATCGCGTCGTCCGTATCGTCTGACAGTAGATTCAGAGTGGCGTTCTCGAAAGCGAGGCCATTGTACACTATCTCGTTGCAGTAGAAGCCCGGGAAGCTCCGCAAGACAACTGTGTCTGGTGGTGGCCTTTGAAAGCAGAAAATAAAGCGTTTAAGACGGCTCATTTCGTCGCCAGAGCATTACGGCGGCACCAGACCCTGACGGTGCTAACGAAGCTTAGCGATTTTCAAGATTTTCCAGGTGTAGTGATTTTTCCAGATAAAAGTTATTACAGAATTTAATCTGGGAACTTAGCAGTAGTGAGGTAAATGCGGCATCGAATTCGCGATTATTGTATCCCAGATCTAATTATGCGGAATGCGTAAGAAATGCAGACCAGATCAGAATAGGATACTCAGCTACTCCATGCGGCACTTGCACATTCTCTGATACTGATTTCTTTCTACTTTAGTATGAGATTTAAAGAAACGCTTTCCTAAATAGTTTGAAAATACACTCTGTTTGCAGATTGCGCTTCAATCGACATGTATAAAATATAATTTACGCACCATGTAGGACTTAACCACAAGAGAAATATCAGCGAGTTAAGAAATTTCAAGACTTGCGCATTGTTCTTCTAGTAACCGTAAATTTATAAGAAAAAAATTTGGTCACCACGTTTATTTGCCAAAGAACAGATTAGGTGATCTATTTTTTTAAGTGCAAAGACGTTAAAATATCTGTAATTGTCTTAAGAGATTGGCTTTATTCAGAAACATAAAAACATGCCGAAAATCGACAAGTGCTTGTTCTTCTAACGTTATGGCTGGATGAAATGGAATGGAAGGACTGTTGAGTAAAGTAATATGCTTCTTCCTGAGTTCTCTGAGTTGTGTACATGGGATTAAAATATGATTTATTGTAACCTCACCACCACATATTTGTTACACAGCTTTGCATATTTTAGTTAGAAATTAATGTAACTTGTGGGCATTTGTGTGCGTATATGCTATGCGCAGGTGACAAAATTGCTTCAATAAAACGTTCTTGATATGGGCATATGTTTTCGATTGCACCAAGGTGGGTTTTATAAAATGCAGCTTATCTATTTTCCGTCCAATATAGTTATAAACCTGTTAACATATTTGACATCTTTAGAGTGGCCAAATATTGGCGTGTAAACAATATATACTGATGTTTGGGCTGGTCCTCGTTTCCTTACGCTTTATAAATACCAGTGGCTAACCCATAACCTACCAGCATCACTTGACAAATGCGGACATAAAGGCGGAATGGGAAAAAACTGACAAATGCGGACATAAAGGCGGAATGGGCCAAAACGAGTTAAATTCTTTTTTGTGCATCTATGATCTGTGTATTTTGCTTATCGTGCATTATATAAGATTCTCATTGTTCTACAAAGGGTCACTTTTAGTTCATTACTGGGTACATTATATGAAATAACTATTGTTCTCTTGAGTCACGTCCTTGTCTTTGATAGGAATAGTTGTGAGACTTCGACTGCATTATGCTGCTGCCACGTAAAAGGTCTCTTGGGCCTCGTGAAGGTTTTGTGGAGCTTTTAGACCTGGAGACCATCCAGCTCTTTCTAGAAAATAAAAATGTGTTGTATGTACAGCATTGTTTCATAAAGCGTGCCACTTAGCTCTCGTTTTGTTACGCGCTAAATTTAGGCAGTGTTTTTGCGGCATGTTTGTTTGATTTATTTGCAAGTTTCTCGTTTGTGCAACAAATACATCACGCCTTTTATTAGCCCTAATCTCAACATGACAAGGGACCCAGGAGAATCTTATATTGTGCTTTTTAGTGGTGTCTTTTCCTACATTGTGCATTATGCCGTGTATTAGATGTTCATGGTCATTTGTGGAGTTTTTTTTTGCAGGGACGACGCTTAAAGAATCTGTATAAATGTTAGAGAATCTTTTACGTCCTCGTCCATTATTCTCTCCAAAGCAACGTACACAGCATAACATTAAGCAGAAAATATTGAAGCACACTGATGGAGTGTTATTTTTTCTGTTCTTTCCTCTACTATTGCACTGACGTCTTTAGCTTGAGCCGTTGGTATAGAATGCAGTATAATTCCCATATCTTTTAATCCAGCGCCAGGTATTCTTGTATTATGTGCTCATGATGAGTGTGAGTTTTGTGAAATTTTTTTATTGTGTGGTCGGCACGGCTGACAGAGTACGATGGGGGGAGCGCTTCACCTCTTGCGGCAATATTTGGCATTTCACTTGCTAAACTAAAGCCCTGGCATGTTTCTTCGAAAAACAAGAGGACGGACTTTACTGCCTGAGTCTTGTTGCTGAAGAACATTCCGGACATACATTTCATGACTACCGAGTAAAAAATTTGTTTTGGCTCAGAACGGATTTTGAGAATGTATGTACCTGTTAAGTGCAGTTCTTCTAGTACATATTGAAAGGAAACATATAGACTGCACAATTGCATTAAAATGAAGAGTGTAGTCTCCCGCCACTACTGCATAACACCTGTCAAGGTTCTGTTGTAGCTTTGGCCAACTGAGGATTCGGAAAGCGCTGAACTATGGTGCGTACCCACCTGAGAAAACCATCTCGATTGAGGAAGCATACAATGGGCCTCGGGCTGGGCATGAGGGCGCGCCACTCCTCGTTGGACCATCCTTCGAGCGGCTCTTGGGCCTCGCGGAGCAGTGCGAGTGGAGGTGATGACGGTGCGACACTGTACGGGATGACGTGGTCCTTCATGTGCGAGCCACGAAGTGAGGCCACGCCCACCCGTACCACCACGGCTATCGTGGCCAATACTGTGATAGCGCTGAGCAAGTTGACCTGCCAGAAAGCAGTGGACGGTACACTAACATTGGCAGTAGTTTAATGAAAAAATATAAATAATTTCCGGCCGCGCAAGGGTACAAAGAACCTCTGTACACAAAGCTGACAAAAAGGCCACGATTAGGCAGGTGTCACCTTCCATTTCCGAAACCTTCTTCCCAAGCACATGAGAAACAAATACACTAGATGGTTGAATCTTGTGTAGCTGCTTCTGCTGCACGGAAAGTAAATAAGTTGAGGACTACTGTCTTTGTTAAAGAATCTCGCGAAAACAAAATAAGTTTTGACCAAGCATTTTGTGTGCGCATTCCACATGGTGTGCGTTACCACCTAGGTACTGTCAATATAATTCGCTCTAGTGGCCCAGCCGGCGTGATATTTTACAAGTGTCGTCTATGGGGAAATATCCACTTCCGTCAGCGTTGAGGCGATCGACTACGACTCGAGCCATCTAACTCGAAACGGAAGGGGACATGCACCTGCAGATTAGCCACTCGAAGTGTCAGCCTGCTGCAAAAACAGGAAATTTCCATATGAATGTGACTGCATGCTTCTTACCACGGGTGCTTTCTATTGAAACCAAATTCTCATTTTTTAGAGTGCACTAGCAAACCCCTATGACCAGCCGTTGCCACGTAACTATTATCTGATTCACCATCATGACCATCAGCGTAACCAGTAGCAAAGCAGCATCATTTTCATTGATGTATTCGTGATCGTCACAACAAAAAAACTTCACCATCACAGCTGACTCTGGAATTAAAGTAATAAAATAATTTCATAGGCTATCGCCCATGCATAAGGTACGTGTAATGTATTTCTATTATTCTTCGAATCAGATATTTCGCTCTATACTCTCAGTCGTAAAACGTAATTTTGTGTAACTAGGGAACGTATGGCGTGTTTTGAACACTTAATTGCCCATTTTCGAAGCAGCCCCCCCTCTTTCTCTCTCTCAGTGGCATAAAATAGAGCCATAATCAAGAATAATTTCGATCATTTGAGGCTATTTTACGCGCATTGGCACCGAAAGAGGCACACATGCCTTTCTGAATTTCCTTCCAACCGCATCGAGGCCGCCACAGCCGGCAATTAATATCGCAGCCTTGAGTTCAGTAGCCAGTAAGGCCTCCCTGGAGTTTTAATAACGCCAGTGTATGTCAGAAGTGACGCAGGTGTGACTGTAAAAAGCGAACGTCGGCAACTAAGAGTGGCAATTAAGCCAGGCCAGAGTGAGCAATGCGATGGCATCCTAAATGTAAAGCCCTTAGAGAAAAATTAATGAATTGCTGACTGAGGCACGTTCCGGTTAAGTATCACCGGGGCTCTAAATCATGCAGCCCGAGTGCCTGCCGTACGACAAGACACAAAGCCGCGGTCGGGGAAGTTGTGGCATTATAGGGCATGCCACATTATGTTTGCACTCATGATTTTGGCAATTTGCGCACCACGTTTGATTCACAACAAATAGGTTATAAATTTTCCACAACACAGCACTCACAGAGTGTCGATGTCCTTTAAATGTTTTCAGAATGTGTGTGTGTGTGTGTGTGTGTGTGTGTGTGTGTGTGTGTGTGTGTGTGTGTGTGTGTATAT
>JAJIZL010019351.1:874102-908601 GCA_023969395.1 Amblyomma maculatum | reverse complement strand
GTGTGTGTGTGTGTGTGTGTGTGTGTGTGTGTGTGCGTGCGTGCGTGCGTGCGTGCGGGCATTTACAGAGTTTGAGAGCACTTCCTTTAACTAGTATAGCTTCAACAAACTCCTTAAAATTTCAGAACGTATTTTAATAAGGGCATTGATGTTACCGTGATAAGCGTCTTTATACCGTAAGCCACCTTAAGTGAGTGCAAATGATATAGATCGCTCCATTTACCGCTTTGCTTCACACTGCTCGCGAAACTAGCGAAGCTAGTTGTGGTCTTTGTCTCGGGAGTCAGATGCGACATTATGAAGCAAGGCGCAGAACGAAGCAATTTTACCTCAGACGCACTTGCCTACAGAGTGCAGCAGCATAAGAGGGGACCCATGTGCTCATCGTTACACACACCACAAATATTTTACGCTATATATTTTCAGCTATATTATTTGAAGGGCGAGCTCCATTCCCCCAAATAGAACAGGCCGTCCTAGACAATTTCTAGGGCACACTTAATCTCTTATTAAGGGTATAACGCAATAGCGTAGACTAAGAGTCCCTTATAAAAATGGAATTTGCTTGTTTACTTCCTTTGTTATTCCTTTTTACTTTCTGAACAGGCTTCCTTTAGACTTTTCCTTTCTTTTCACTAAAGAAAGTTTCCTTTTAACTCACCCTGTTGAGACTTTCCTTTCTTTTGATGGAAAGAAGCTCATTTTTAAACTGGCCCTCTTGGGCAATACCAATAATGACCTTCCTTCTTTTGTCCTCAAGTAAAGGGGAAGTAAGTCCTCTTTACTCTTTATGCATCATAACCTTCCTTCCTTAGTCCTTAAGTGAAAACAAACGAAGCTCATTCTTCAGTTCAGCTATACTTCTGGTTTTTTCTTTTATGAGTGATAGCTCACAAATAAAGAACTGTTCTAACCAAGCCGTATGAACGAGTTTGCGTGGTCTAGGGATAGAGCGAATGCAAGGGTCCTGGCAGGCTGCTTCTGGTATTTCCATTCGATGTGAAACGAGGTTCGAATCAGAAGCTGCTAAAGGCAACGTCAGGCAACCCTATGTCTAGTCACTACACGCCGATGTCAGCTGCCAGGTACCGCCCTAGAGCTATGGTCGTGAGTTTTCACTCACAAAGCGAGCGCCGGCGCCGCATTTTGGGTGAACGAGCCTTTTAACGCCATCGTGTTAAAATGGCGGAGCATTCAACGCTCAATATAACATGCGAACGCAGTATTTTGGCGTAGTTTATATCTTTACATGGCAGATGCAAATGACAATGTCGGTCGCTTTCTTCAACAAAAACGTGGGAATATACATATATCATTCCCTAGCACACAAAACAACGGAGGGGCTGCTGACAAACACCGTGCCCTGCTGATGAATGTAGAAGACCTCCATTACGTCATGTGTCAACTAATTTCTGTGGTGGAACAGAATACATGTATTCTTGCAATTTGGGAATTGTGTTCATGTCTTCGATCGAAAGGTCGATAATGCAAGTGTGTTGCCGTTTGCTCTCTTTTATTAATAATCATTTCGAGGTTCACATATGCAAGCCCTGCAGTGGACGGCTTTGTGTGATATGTATCATTTTTTTTCCTTGTTTTAATATTCCACGAGCCCTTTTGAACACACCTCCCAATTTCTCCGTTATGCGTGGCACCATCTGAATAGGGCACCTTATTAACAGCACCTGCCTCTCAAGGAATAGAGGGTGATACGAGGCGCATCTGACAAACTTTACTGTTTCCATACATGCCTCTGCATGACCAGCTGTTCCCGCTTTTCGATGGAGGCGAAAAGCAAGGTGCCCGTATGCTGTGCAATGTCAGTAAACGTTAAAGAACCCCAGGTGGTCGAAATTTCCAGAGTCCTTCACTACGGCGTCTCTCATAGCCCGATTCGCTTTGGGACGTTAAACTCCACAAACCAAACCAAACATTCTGCTCTATTTTCGAGGAACGAAAAATGCATCAGTGTCCGATCTACCTGCCACCTTCTTCAGCCCATGGGATCTTATATGATCGACAGAGTCACTTCCAGCTTTTTTTTTTATCTTCTGCTGTAAGCTGAAACCCAAGTTTGAGCGGCTTAAACAATATCGACGCTGATTTACCCTGGTGGTATTGATCTCGCGCAAAAAATTACTATGCTGTGCGATATCAGCCCAATTCAAAAAACGTAGGGTCTAAGTTCTTAAGCCTTCCACTGCAGTGTCCTTAGCCCGTGTCGCTTCGCGACAATAGTACTCATAATATACTATAGTCTTTCATGCTATATCGTTAGGCCTCAGCTCACAGGAAATTCTACGACGGTGGCCGACGTTGGTTTGTCCTACAGAGTATATACCTCAATTTTTATTATTATCCGACCCCATTCTTTCCTCCTGTCGCTTATTTTTTTTATTTCCCCTACCGCTTCCTTACTATCCCATTACTGCCACCGACCCAGTTCAGGTGCTGCAGATATTAAATTACAGATACCGGGGCTGGCAAGCATAT
Source organism: Amblyomma maculatum (assembly GCA_023969395.1). NCBI lineage: Eukaryota > Metazoa > Arthropoda > Arachnida > Ixodida > Ixodidae > Amblyomma > Amblyomma maculatum. The sequence goes on along the minus strand of JAJIZL010019351.1, from coordinate 906,108 downwards.
TTTCATTCTGTTTATTTACATTCATTTAATAAGTGACCACTAATTTTACCGGCGTGGGTGGTCGTCAGTCGGCATTGGCGTTGTGAGCGAAACATCATGAGAATGGTGTTGGCAGGCGGTAGCTGGCAGCTGACATGGCAGCGCACTAAGTGAACATGTCTTGTCTGATATTACGTTTGGCACAAGCTGACAACTCGGGCCTCTCCTTTCGCATGGGAGGGTGATATCAGAATGCGCCGGCCGGGACCCTTGCATTCAAGCTGCTCCTAAGCCACGCCGCTACGTTGATACGGTTTGGTTAAAGCGGGGCTAATATGCTATCGCGTCATACCCTTACAAATGGAGCCTAATTGCCCCCCGCAATTTTTCATTACCATTTAGTTATGGTATAACACGGGAGGTTGAATAATGCATACGTCGCTATGATAGTAGAACCATTATTCATGTGCACTATTACCAAACTGTAAGTAATAAGTTGACCTCCCTAAAATGTGTCATTACACGCTCTTAGACCTTGTATGCTTATACTAACAATTTGAAACGCGCGGTGCAGATAGCAGCTAAAAGGAGAATAGCTGTTTGCAAATTGTTCTGAATATTTAGTCTGATTAAGCGCAGCCGGAAGATTGTTACTCAAAAAAGCGACTTACGAAACATGAAAAGTCACAGGCATCTCCATGCCAAATTGCCTCGCAGTGTGCGGTTTTAGGCCAGACTTCAGTGCTTTAGGGCTCTGCATTTTATGCAGTATATCGCCGTTCAAAACGGAGAAACCATTTCCATTATTACGCAATGAATATAAACCGTTTATTTAGCGAGAGCCTGAGTCCGAGCCGAGTGAAGTAATTAGCTTGCCCACGTGGGTAGAGATTAAACCTGCACAGAGCTAAACAGCCTTTCTCAATACCTGGCGTTAGGAAGAGCTGGCCAGATTTGGCCAAGAAGTCTTCCTTAATTATTCTGACGGAGATTTCAGCTTCGTTGGTTCACAACTTCCGCTATAGGCTGTAAGGCCAGTCAGTTCAAGCTCTAGGAATTTCTATGTCAATTACCAAAGCAGCGCCCTCTATTCGTTTCTGCATCTTTGCCGCGTTTTTGAAGTTACGTCATCTGCACTGGAAAGTAATTAGCAATATTAACGTGAAACTGCAACATTCTCGTTAGGGATTTCCTGGTGCATCAGGTGCACATTTCCATTTTGTGCAGCTTAACTACTTAATTCTTTCCATCTCAGGAGAGCACGTACCCTCGAAGTCGTTCTGTGGCCAAGTATTCATAAGCAAGCGAGGCACGTGCAGCAGCACAACTGTGCGTCTGAGTTTGGGAAATGCGGAAACGTTAACTGTTGTTTTCGGTTGATTTCTTGTTTCTTATGTCAGTTTCGTAACAACCGTGAAATCTGGGAGTTTCCTCAAGGTGCGCTGTAACTAGCATTGCTGAATTCGATGCATCGATCTCCTTTTTCACATATTTTTTAGCGCTTGCTTTATATATTGATCTAAAAGCAACAGATAGCTCCTCGGTTGTCACTGGAATGTGCAGTAAGCAGAAGAACGCGACAAGGTTAGCCAGGTGATTTAGTAATGCATTAGTGATGACAGATAGGCTTTGTGAAAGCTTTGAAGTGTAACACTCAGCGATGGCGCTTAGGCGGGCTTGTGTGCGTAAACACAGATACTATTTGCAAAGCTTGGGCGGGAAAGAGATTCTTTTTTTAGGTTTGCTTTTTTATCACAAAAATCTAGAAGAACCCATCAGTTGCTTAAAGTTAGCACATCAGAAATGAAGTGCCGTAAGAATGAACCGCTGCAAGTAATGACTGTTATGTGCTGCTTTCCATGACACATCGGCTGTCTGAATAAACTAGCTTTCTACATAACATTCGTTGACAGTACCTTCACTCTGCTTCCTGTTCAATCACAAGGATTTGAAACTTTATCAATCTAAATGTAATTACAGGATGACAGGCAGTGTTGCTGCGAAGCTACAGCACAAAAACTTGAATTTATGTTCATATCTGTGGCGCTACAAGAAAAAAAAAACGCGGTGACAAAAATACAAAACATGTGGTGCAGACATCATGTTTGTCGCATCTCTCTATTGGTTGCTTTTTCACCAATGATGCGTTTATAACGTCAGGTCACTACCAAGCCCAACATCTAACACTTGCAAAGCAAATGTGATACTCAAAAAACCAAAGCTACACGGACTGTATAATTCGTGCATTCACGACAACTTTCTTTAGATAATGAAAATGCTGAATGAACTGATGTAGCGTAAATGTCCTAAAGAAATACTTCACGTCCGCAACGGGTGTCAAGTCCCGGTGGAGGTAAACATATGGTGCCAGAATTATACCGTAAAGAAAATAAAGATTTCTTGGCCTGTTCTACTGGAGGTAATCGATATTTTTATTCATAATATTGTAAGGTAAAGTTACAGCCGGCCTACCATTCACCACCACCGGTCAAGTAATAGAATTACGAGGGACTTCAACGACTTATGTAGTAAAAGGCGAAAACCTGTGTCCCGCATTCTGCTGTGCAACTGGCAGTAATTACCAATTATTCAATTTATTATTCAACTACGTAATCAGCAGTTGGGTAGGCAGATTTTAATTAATAACGTATAATTAATTCTTTATTATTTAATAATTATTACCTAATTATTCATCAATTTGAAATTAATTTGTAAATTCAATATGAATAATTGCTTATTGATTAACATATGGCCATATAAGGCACGCATTAGCGCATTCTCTGGTGGTGCTCTGTGATTTGTCGAGACCTCTATGACGTCATCCCGTCTCGGCCAATAAGAACGCCGCCAAACCGAGACATTTCGTCCACGACAGCATGAGCCATTAAAGGGTTTCACCTTAAAATATATGCACTTTTCACCTAAAGTAACCGGGCAACAAACCACGCAGACGCCAGAGCGGTCTTGTAGCCAGACGTATGAGCTTCGGTCCCCGCCCTCGCTTCCGCTCCTCGGCTGGTTGGGTTTAACTGGCTAATTCTCTGTTCTCGTGCTCCTTCCTGGCACGTAAATAAGCGGATACCATGTATGCGGCCTGCGATTTTGTGCCTTAGAGGTTGAGTCATGGTGCAGGGTTATAGCAGCCAGTTTCCACTCGAAGCCGAGGAGCAAAGACCGCCACTGACAGGCTCAGAGTAGCCGCTCGAAGGAGCTTCAAGCCAGCTATGTCCATTGAATCGAATGGCCGATTACTTTTGGAAAATACGGCAGTCTAATTTAGCAAATAACAGCGAATTGTGGTTTCTATGAGATATTCATTACGGGCACTGGTGTCTCCAAGTAACGTATCTCAATTAAAAAACTGACTTCAGGTCAAAATAAGACTAAGAAAAAATTAGATGGAAAGTAATGGGAAACAAAATGCATAAATCCGGGAGCCGGTATCTCATTTTTATCGAATGTTGCGTAAAGGTCAGTGTTGCAATATCTAGGGGGCCGTTAGGTACACTAGGTATATTCTGGTCTCAAGAACAAATTAGAGGTCGAAACTTAAATAGTTTGGCCTTTCACCCACAGGTACGCCGTGTTCACAGCGAAACACTTCGAGGGCTACACTCTGTGGCCATCCAAGCGATCGTGGAACTGGAACTCGATAGACGTCGGTCCGAAACGGGATCTGCTTGGCAAGTGAAATCTTTTCCTCGTAGATGTTCGTTTAAAGCGCACGCGTAAACGCCAATGGAGCGCATCCCAACTACAGCGACAATCAATTCTCGTTTAACACGTAACACGTTTAAATACGTTTAAGAAAATTACATTGCAGCTACTCACGATACGTAGAGGGGAGAGGGAGTCAAACTGATGTCTCTTGAGCAATATCTTTTCGAGTTACGCATGGAATGTGGGGACGCATGAAAGTGCGTCTCTTTCGAAACAGAGCTGTGGCATCTGCCACTATACGCTCTGTATTTTTTTCATTTTTGGTACTGTATACTAGACAGATCGATAAAACAAAATACCGCTGCAAACGAATACACTGTGAAAGAATAATTGAATCGTAATTTATTAAGGCGAAAGGGTTTCTAGGCTTATGGATTGGCATCCCGTGCACTAGAATTGTGCGCGAGATTTCAGCGCGAGATCTGTCACATTCCGCGAGATTCCTCGAGATGAGTTCTTGTCTAGCGTTCCTGCCATCTGCAATGCCAAACTTGAAAGCGAGCCAAGTAACGCCACGCGACAGGACCGATGATGTACCGTCCAACAGTTTGCGGAGAAATTGTGAGAGATACTGCGGCTTACTTTTCCTGTGAATCAATTGTAATTATATATACACTGCCACGAACGCCGATAAGAGGCAAACGACGAGAGGCTGGTTAACCAACGAGAGGCACGTGATATTAGAAGAAGGCTAGGCTTCGCCATTCTTCTCTTAAGATACATCTAAGAGACCCTTTAATTTGTATTTCCGTCCTACCACGAGGGTATATTAAAATTGTTGTGGTAGCGGGGGAAGGGGTTAATTGAGGGTGACGTTTTTCTGCCTTAAAAAGATAAAGGGCATAGTATAACCAGATTGATCCGCATGCTCTTTTAGCCAGCAACATTCAATAAATGTATTCTATAACACTAACTTAAATACAAAAAGCAGCTATTACCTTGCTTAAGCAATGTGAGCCTGAAAGCGCTATTTGGTATATTTCACATGCCGACACTTTTACTGCAAAATATTTCGATCATACGCACGTGGACAAGGTCACCAGAGCCTCCTGCTAAGAAATAAATCGTGGAGTAAGTCATCCCGAGCTCTGTCTGTTCTTTTAGAGACCCAGATTTATCGCTCTGGGCCTGTAATATCTTCCCCCTTTCCTTTCGTTATTCGGCAAAATAGCCTCCAGCGCCGAGGACGCATTAGTGCTCCCAGTCGGTGCAAGGGCGCGTTGCTTAAAGCCTGAAGTAGTGGAGTCGTTCGCACCGCTTCCTTACGTTTACATCAAAAAGGCATTGCAGAAAAAAAAAAAGGAAAACCCTTAAGGCACACATCAGACGCACGTGTAGTGTTCGCCATATAGCTTTCTCAGCGTCATTTTTTCGAGGCCGGAAACTGGGCTATTATTAAAGAGCGACTGGAGAGGCTTGGGAGTTCGACGATCTTTTCAGGGTATAAAGTTTGACATTTTCAAGATAAGCTCGCGAAGTCCTTTCATGCCAGCTTGTAAATGGTTAACTCTAAAACCCGCGGCACAGTTCAGGCTTCATTGTACTCTATTGCTGAATAGGTGTGCACATGATTTCGACATCTTAAAGCGTGCGTATTTGTTTGAAATCTACTTCTGTAAGACTAGCTTTTGGGTGGATTGTCTTCAGTCTTGCGACATAAATATTGAGAGATGTGTTGCTATCTTCAGATTACAAGAGGTTAGAATGTTTAGATTACATGCTTTAAATTCATTAAACCTTGGATTGCGAATTCAATATTCCAAGTTTCAAATTTCTTCGTTCTGTTAAGGCGTGTTTGCGTTTGGTAGCCAACATATAGACTGGGACAACGCCACCGTCATAGCTAAGGACAAAAAGGTGTCATCGAGGCTTCTACTGGAATCTTTATTTTCCTTCTTTATCTTGACATCCAGTAACACTATGAATGGGACAAACGAAAATCTGCCTGCAATCTACTAATGCTGATTATGTCAAGTAGTACATACCTAAAAGACGACCTAACCATGATCATCTCAGTGAACAAGAAATGCGTACTGCTTCAGAAATTTCTTGTTTCCTTGACATCGCCAGTTACTTGTACAAGCATCAATGTAGTGTGTAACCAGAGCTAAACATGCCCGAATATTGCCTGCAAATACAACTTAACCTTACGTGCTATTTGTTATAGTGAGCAACTGAAAGCTTGCGTTTCTGATTAAGTGACGTTGTGATGTCCACCTTAGTTTATTGTTTACAAATCGCTGACAGACTAGAGATAGTATATGACGCGTAAATAGAACAGAACGTTCCGTCTTTTTATATTGTAAGTAACTAGAAGGATGCCTTTATGTCTAAAATGGCCTGCGAAGTCCAAAACAGTGCACTGGATATGAATCGATAATGGGCTACAGATTGAATCTGGTCGGTAAATGGAACAGAACGTTTCCCCTTTTTATATTTTATTTAATAACTATTAAGGACATGTAACTGCTTAAGGAGGCCTTGAGAAGTGGGGATTAGTGTACTGGTTACAAATTGATGACAGGAGATAAAATCGAGTTTCTAGTTATAGCAGAACATTCCGTGTTTCTACGTTATAATCAAAAGGTATAAGGATACGTTTCAGCATAGAAATGGCGATGCAATGTGCCATTTGATAAACTCGGTACAAATCGCCGAACGACCACAGCAACAGCATAAAGCCATTTTAATGTTTCGATTCAGCTCCGTTAGAGATCTGTCTGCCTCCGTCTAAAATAATAAACCGGCCAATAAAGTCTTTAACAAAGATTTCAAGAACAATTAGCCTCGACCAATTTTCAGCAAAGGAGAATTGACCTAGGTCACTGAAAATAATTGATTTCTATACGCTTTGAGGATCCGCGTTCACCAAGGCTCTTGCGAATTTAAGTGGGCATATACTTTCTGCAGGCGATTTCGCGAAGGTTCTCAAAACCACTACCAATATTCGCCTCGGCGTCTACTACTCGCTCTACGAGTGGTTCAACCCGTTGTTCCTGGACGACCGGGAGAACAACTTCAGGACGAACGACTTCATACAGGTTAGCACCATCCGCAAAACATAGAAGCGATTATCCGATTGCATCTGCACATACTGGATAATATAATGTGTTTTGCTAAGCGCGACAGTATCAACAGGTATTCTCTTTTATTTTCACCAACAAAAACAGGAAAACTGCTGCATTTTCTGGATCGGGTAATTATCCTCACAGGTCCCTGCCTTACGCAGTGCTTGAGGTAGAACACAAGCAACGTTCTAAACATGGCCAGTGATTTACATTACGCCGCGCACTGCTGACATGCTGGATGTCATTGAATTTATATAGATATTTCCTCAGTGTCTACGTTTGATAATGGCAATATACTGTATTCTGTCATGGATGTCTTATCCTTTGCTAAAGGTGCTAAATTTCTCTACCTTCACTAATCATCATCAACGTTATGATGCATCATCAAGGAACATCAATCGTTATCGCGAAAGAGATTGCTTTTGATTACTTTCAGCAGCAACGACGCGGAATGACCACGTACATTAAGCATGAAGTGCCCTTGAAGAAATATTTATCTCCTTCAATGAAATACCGAAATGTTGGCGGTGACGAAAGATTGATGATGTGAGAATGTAGCGTTATCGGTGACGAAACGCATACCACGCCCAGAGGAATACATAACGTGTGACGACTCCTGAACGCCTGAGCGCCGCTGAGGTGCTGAGCGATGTCTTTTGGTGGGTTACTCACATGCACAGAAATGTTGCACAAAGTGCGATAAAGATTTGTTGAGTGTAATTGTTTACATAAGCCCGACGTAACAATTATTGTGTTTAATATTAAAAGCCGTTTAGTAATTTGCTATGCATTTTCAAGAACGCGCCATAAGGTTTTCTATGGCTGTCTTAATTGCAAGCTGTGAGCGCAAGAGACAGTTCAGAAGCCAACTTTTGGTACGTGTCATGAGCATTGATCATTTCTATCAAATATTTTATAAATATGTAAATTCTTTAGCCTGAGCATGACCCTCAATATTTAAGAGCCAATATGTAAGCAGCATTGACAGATGTTGTTCCGCAGTGTACAGCTGAATGCAACGGTTAGTCGGTGCAGACTGGAGAAACAAAGCCGTTGTGGGTTGTCTTCTGCACAGGACAGAATTTGCAGTAGGCATGATTCTCATTGCGTAACTTGTGCACGTATCTTGATGCACCTCCACCGCCTTATGCATGCGCCTATCGGCCAGAAATAGAAAAGGAAAGACGAGGCGAGGTGATCAGTAGAGGCATACGTGCCTTTTTAAATAAATACTAATAAAATTGGTTTACAAGAAAAGAAATGCGCAGTATTTGTTACACTTTATTTGTTGACAGCAGAAACGCGCCGTAAGGAAAAGGAGGAAGGAGTGAAAGCGGGAAGAGAGAAAGAGGTACAGTAATTGAGGGCTCCAGAGTAATTTCAACCAGCTGGGGATCTTTAACGTGCACTGACTTCGCACAGCACACAACGCCTCTTCGTTTCGCCTCCATCGAAACGCAGCCGCCGGCTGTCGCGTTCGAACCCGAGCACTCCGGCAGAGTAGTCAGTAATCTTAACCACTGCGCCAGCACGGCGGGGCTAAAGTAGTGAACTCATAAAGTAGCCTCCAGCAGTACATTTAAAATAAAAAGTTGTTCTGTTTTGAATCGAAACGAAGAAAACATTCTGTACTTGCCAGAGGTTCGATCGTATGTGTGCTTAAACAAATTTTGTACAAACATGCAACCATACGTAAACAACCGGGTAGCCATGCACAAGTAACTCAAGACTTAAAAGCAACTTCAGCGCTTCTGAAGCAATACGTATTCTATTTGAAGCAACCAAATAGGAACAGCTACAGCCGGATAGTTGTTTCAGAGCGCGACATACAATTGTTCTGCTTCTCCAACATCACTGTGGAGTGGGGGTGAGGTGACTCGCGATAGTGCGTTGTTGGAAAATCATTCAGTGCGCATGCCTATCGACACATTACTATCATCTCAGCATTTCTGACAAAATGCTGCCCACTCAGTTATCAGACATCGACTGACACGGCTGGTCATCGGGAAGTCGCCACCTCTACTCTATCCAGCCTTCACTCTTTTGTTGTTGCCTTTGACTTCCTCGCGTTCATCTCGTAATGGCAGAAGCATGTACACCTGACATGCACAACAGTCTGATCGTCGAGCGCAAGGCTAGAGCTCACGTGTAGTTTAAAATTTGGGCACTGACGCAACGTTCTCGGCTCGAATTCGCGCAAATAAAACAGCGAATAACCAAAACGTAATTTTATCCGCTGCACAACAAAAGCTGCATTATTCAAAGGAAAATAACCAGCATGCAAACGAGAAGCAAAGCGTACTACCCTATATACTCCTGGGGCTGCGTGGATCCCATTTTACCACGTCCCATATTTGCAAGAGTACTGAGTAAGCTTTTTGTAATGCAAGCAACATTCTTTTGGGTTTGGCCGTTATTCATCCGCCCTTACGCGCCTCTAGTCGCGGTAGCCGCAGTCGTCCTGCTATGCGATTGGTGTGATGGACAACACAAGCTGGCGCTAGTGGCTCGCAGAAAACTCCAGCGCAGGTTGTCTATCACTGTCGCCGGTCACCCGCGTGTTTTAGTACACTATCATGGTTTCCATTGTAAGTCGTCTTCATCCCCTTTCAGGCACAAAAGAAAGCCGTGGGCCTAGAACACTAAACGCATGTTTTCGCTCGCCTATGATCGGCTATGTTAAACACTGCCATTGATAAAAAAGAAATAACCCTCTCGTGATAGAATCTTTTTAAGATGCCAACAGAACAGGTTTATTCCCGGCGAACACTGGTCCGAGTACGAGACACGTGCCAGCACAGCGAGCGTCGCGCGAGCACGCTGCAGCGTAAACAAGCTAAACGGCCTAGCCACTGCATGTGGCTATATTGCCTACAACATCTTCCCTGACAGAAAAGCAGTCTGTTGGGAGGAACGATGCAACATCCACACCTGTTGTGCTGGTGGGAGGCGTCAGTGCATGTTGTTTGTGAATCTCCTGAGACTTGTCTTGCTGAGATGCCTCAACGTCTTCGTAGTCTCTCTTCTCTCTCGCCTGGCATTTGTTCTGGTAGTGCGCCTTGGTCTCCAGGTGTTTCAGCTTAAATTCAGGGTTCTTGAAGATAACATTTCCGCCATACTCTCAGGATAGGTCCAGGGATTCTTCACTCCTCTGCGGCAGCGGAGAGGTGACACCGAATGTTCTCGCCCTTGTTGATGCCTCGCTAGCTGATGGCTTCGTTGCTGACTGTCCATCAGATTAGCGGAAGAGCTCTTGGCTTTTCAGCGCCAGCTGATGCCTCTTGCCCATGTTTTCTGCAATGAGAGACGTCTCGCAGTTCATAGACATGTTGCACAGCTTGCAGGGAAACGGCAGTGGATGTTGAGGCACCGTGCTGAGCCGCTTGGTCTCTCTGCCATTGGAAGCATGGGCACCCGTCTGGCCGCCCGCGGCCGCCGGAGAGTCTGTTTGGTCGGGTGTTCCCACCCTCTTGCGGTACCTGGCACTTGAAAGGTCGTCTATGTAGGGCACGGGGCCAGTAAATTGCATGCAGCATTCCTTAGAGGAAAGCCGTTTCGGAGACATATTTGCAGTGGCGCTGACAAATGTTAGCATCTGCATGTTTTTGATGCCGGGCTTGCCGATTAAGGGAGTGTGGACATCTTTCAGCACGTACACGTCTTGGAGCGTTCAACTTCTACGGTAGGCGGGTTGAAGACGCGCTACGCCTTTGGCTGTGAGAAGTCTCCCATCAGGACCGTAGAATTGCCGAGAAGCACTCGACAACGGAGGCTGATGTAGGAGCATGCTGCAAATCCTATTTAGGAGGAGAGGTTCGACGGCCCCTGTGGCGATCTTGATTATGAAAGGTTGGTCGCGCACGAGGATCGTTGTCTTCCATATCGACGTATCGAAGGACGACATGGCTCCGAGATACGTACCCTCGCGGTCGGACCCTGATGCTTCAATGACGTCAACGCGGCGGGCAACAGCGCAGCCAGGCTAACCGGCTAGCTACTGCATGTGACTACTGTCTTACTTACTAGCATTTCTCAAATAGAGGTTGATATCTTCACTATGCGCACACATGATTAGGTTCACTCCCCCAAGCACTCTTTTAAATAACTTTACAGGCCATTTCGTAACCTTCACGCTGAGTCACTGTTAATAGCCTTCGCAGAATCACATTATCAGGTGATGCAGCCGCTTTAGTGGCTCTTACTAAAAGCGTGGCTGGGTAGCTTCACTAGCAGTCTGTGTGAATAGCTTCACTAGCAGCTCAATGTGATGCTATCAGTTTTATACTACTGAATAACGGCAGTAGAATTCCATTTTGACAGCACGCCCATTTAGATACCATCACTGGAAGTCATTTGACCACTCATCTAAAACCCGCTATGAGAGCTTCACTCTAAGTTTCCTTAATTCGTTTCCGTAACATCGCACTTGGTACCCTTCACTTTAAATTGTCCTTTATATACCTTCCCGCACCTTTTGATTAAGCATTTTTTGTTTCAGTTTTGGGACGAGTGTTGGGAACCTCAGTCCTAAAATATGCCTACGGTACGAGCACAACCCAGTATCCAATACCGTAACACATTTCTGCTTCTTTTAGAAGCGTCTACAGCTTGAGTAGGCCATCGAACAGTTTTACTCTAAACCATTTTGAGAGTCTCATAAAGCACTTGGGTAGCTTCACAATGAATGGCAGATTCCAGAGAGTGCAATCTCCACGTCCAATGTAACGTCGCTTCAGCCTCATTCCTATACATGATTGACATTCTTATTATGCAGCAAGGCAAATATGCTCGCTTCCGTCAGAATATGACATCGTTGTTTTGCTCAGGTGCCGTGTTCTGTCTGGCTGTAGTCGAACAACCTTTTACCGAATTCATGGTGAAGGTGCCGTGGTGGAATATGTGAATCATTGCTTTCTGTTCGTAGCAAATATAAAAATACTTCCCTCTCATTTGGAACGCTATGTGCGCCTTCACTGTCGATACCTTTATCCATGCATTCTTCCGTTCAATCGCTCACCGAGTTTCCTTACAAAACACCCTTTCATCTCTTCATCAACTCTGGGAATACAAATACGAGCTAAAGGTGGCACGTGCGCATCCCACGTGCCGTCTCTCGGACTATGAAGATGGTGCGAGAATAGAATCTTTTTCCGCATATTTTATGAGCCTCGAATTTGTAGGGTGAGTGCTGGCCAGGCGAGGTATAAATAGTGAGCTCCCATTTCCCTGTCCCATTTAATTTGAACTATGTTTAAGACCTCTAGCATAAGTATGCATCTGGTGAATTTCTATGCGGAATAAGATTTTAATCAATTTATATGCCTCGAAGCTGCGTCGAACAACCCCATTGCCAAGTCAGAAAAAAATATAGCCCTTACGAAGATTCCAGTGGCAGTAAAACTTAATTACCAGATAAAGGCTAGCATGTCGTAAATATCGCCATTCTAAACGACGAAGAGTATGGAGGTCGTCGAGAAATTAATATTCGCCATTCGGCTTGATCGCACAAATAAACTTTCCAACGCACTGGGGAAACCTTAGAATAGTCTACGAAGAACTAAACTTTTGTACTTCCGTTTGTAAAAATGGGGACGACGAGAGGAGCCTAGGTGATGCTGCCTACTATTATGGCCACCTGGTAACAATAGTAGTTTAATAGCCACCTGGTTAGCCCAAAGAAATTTATTGTCATAACCATCATAATGAGCAGCAGCATAAAACCCCCGTCCACCAGAGACTCCTTTTATCTTCAAATGACCTGGTCCTGCGCCAGATGCCGTCATATTTAACGTTTCTTAATTTTTGCTGCCCACCTGACATATGCAGCCTCTTCTATAGTTGTCTTTTTTTTTCCGAGTGGACTACCTTGCTATATTTTAAAAAGTGCAAATCGTATTAACCAGTGTGCTTATTATTACTTAGTGCTGTTTACCTTCTCCCGACATCACGGATAAGTATCTCAGTGATGTACAGCAGTTGAATCTTAGTACACCGGCCTTGTTTGTTTGTAAAGGTGGAAAGTAAGGTTTTCTTTTGGCAATGGGATAGCAACTGGGGCCACTGAAAACGCTTGAAGAATGTTAAGAGGGAGCGAAGTCCTTATATTATCGGGTTACTTGCCTTTATGTAAACAGGAATACTTTTCTTTACCAAGACGCATTATAGAGCATCTTGAACTGCAATTTTTTGACGCAAAGACCTTGAAATAATAGTAATAAATAATCATGCTTTAAACAGTAAACACCCATAGGGCCGAGAGAGAGAGAGAGAGAGAGAGCAGAACTTTTTATTTATTCCAGCGGATGAAGAGGCTCCGGCCCTCTGTCGCTTGGGATGGATGGCGGGTGCCCCGCCTCAGACGCATAGGGCCGAACTTCGGAGGATGACAAAAGTTCCCAATCTTAGATAATGGGCCATTGCACCATGCTGTGGACGAGAAAACATGCTATCCATCGGAGTTCAACGGCAGTTCTAGCTAGCTGTTGCGGACGCAGGAAAAACGTTAAAAATAATTTTTTTTTTTTAGTTCTTGGAAACTAACACAATTTTCCGCAACATACGCATAAGATATCTTATAATATCTTACATATACCTCACAATAAACGGTTCCTTAGGAAGCTGCACGTGATCTCAGAATCAACAGCCGCAAATTCATGGAGACGATGTGCCATTACTCATCTGCACTGCACCATTGCACACCAAATAATCTCAGGTGATTTAAACTTATCCGTAGTCTTCTTTCAATCGGGTGTCGCTCATAGTCCATATCTGGCGCCGGCACGTCGAACCCCACAATTTGCGTTTTTTTTTTTTGTGCGTGTTAACATAAGCATATTTCCCAGTCATGCTTTGGGTCACTCAACGACTGGAGCGCCACATTGCTCTCTAGTGTGCATAGTATAAAATATCCGGCTTTATAACATATGTGTGCTTGCCACAGCATCAGTTAGCACATATGCGCAGCCACGATAGGTTGTAGCGACTCTGAAAGCGACCGTGTGTAAAGATGTACTTTAGACCAGCAACACAGTGTTGTCCGGAAGACTTTCAGACCGAAAGCAAGTGGCTTCGTAATATATCTGTTTCGTAGTCAGCTATCACAAGTTATTTCTAATTTTCTATACTCATGCCGAAAGTACTTCCATGGTCTATATTCCGGCTTTGCAATAGAACGTTCCGCTGCCGTGGCTCTCGGGTTAGGGCGCTTTTCTATCCCAGCTCGTGGACGCTTTCGATTGGGGCGGTACAACGCAAAGCACGCGTGTGATGTTTAATGCTAGGGTCCAAAATGACCTAAAGCCCCCTACTAACAGATCCTTCATAACCTTCGTGGCTTTGCGATATTGAACCGCATAAACCACGAGTCGAGACATTTTCTGTTTAGTAACTGTCCGTATAAAAGTATTTATAAGAGTATAACAAAACGGTATGATAAAAATTGGCTGCTCTAAAACCAAGGATAGCAAGCACGTGGTGTATTAGCAAATACGTTCCAGTGCTCCCTGTTTCTTGAGCCACATGAAGTAATTTTGTCGATGGTTTGGAAATGCGCGTTCTTACAAAACTGAATTACGACACGTGTTCTGTCTTTTGAGTATAGGACGGAGAAACGGGAGCAGCTTTAGGAGAGCGTTGTAATTCGACATTTCATCAAATTAACCTGAGAAGATTCGAGCAGGAGAAGCCGCGTTACGCTACTACATGCTTAAATTTTTAGTGAAAGCGGTTACATAACTTCAGCTTTTTATATAAATGACGTTATTGTCCGGGACGGAAGGCTATTTTTTACATGCATTTCTGACCTCTCATCGTAATCTTCAGTCACGCGCGCATGTTAATAAACTTGAAAGAAGCGAAGAAATGAAGTAACGCTTCGCTTTCGTCATCATCTTACACTGATGTCCGCCATCATATTAGTGCACTCAATTAAAATACCTACATGTTAGCACAGTTTTGCCGCAGAAGCTCTATGGGAAAGTTATACGTTTTGCAATCAACAACGCCGAAATTAATTGCTTGTGCCTGAATCCACCACATTTTCGAAAGAAACAGCATTTCCTAATAACATCTTTTTGCTAATTGGTATCTCAAAAACGCCATCAATATCGTGCTTGTACATTTTTAATGGCACACCACCACGTGCGGCATGTTCCGTTTCTATTGAAAACGCAGCCGAATATGCCATGCAGCCATTAGTTAGCCTTCGAGGGCGTGGTTTAAACTCTCATGTTACTAAGAGTCACGCACCCAATCTTTATTATGTGATCTTAGGAAATTAAACAATAAATTGAAGAAAAACCTCTTGAGGGCGTTTTCCTTAATATCGCAGAGAAGGAGTATTAAATGGATGTTTTTGTGATTCCTTTCATCCCACCCACGGGACCACCCTTACGTCGCCTCATTTAAACAGAGCCCCGCCGCGGTGGTGCAGTGGTTAGTGCGCTCGACTGCTATGCCCAAGGATGCGGGATAGAACCCCGACAGCGGCGGTCGCTTTTCGATGGAGGCAAAAAGCAAGGCGCCCGTGTGCTGTGTGATGTCAGTGCACGTTAAAAAAACCCAAGCGGTTGAAATTTCCAGAGCCCCTCACTACTGTGTCTCTCATAGCCTGAGTCGCTTTGGTTGGCAATCCCCACAAGCCAAAACAAGCCTAACCAATAAATTGAAAAACGAAATACTTATGCGCAGTCTGAGCCAAAAGTCTTGAATTCAAAGAAGTTTCGTCTCAAGCGCAAATGAACCTGTCATGACGCTATTAAAGAATAAGCGGTCTTGAAATGCTATAAGAAAGTCTCTTGCTTTGCTAAGAAATTGTTGTCCATAATTTTAAATACCATTTAGCCTTCAATGATGGCCTAACGGCACCAATTTGTGGCTGAGACAAAAATTATTTGACTTCAGGGTTTTTCACCAAGACTGTACCTCAATGGTTCAAATATTTGTGCTACAAAGACAATGGGAATAGTTGTACTGATTTTTCTGTTTACGCTGTAAAGCGCCCTTTGTGGCTCTGTTGACATTTTTGCGGCACTATAGTTCGATGGAGCTTATGAAAGAAGCGGCTCTTGCCTTACCTCGTCCCCATTCCCGCTGCGGCGAATATCCTTCACTGATTCTCGTGGATAGTCCCCTTGGACCTGCTAGCAGGAAAATGCAGGGTGTGGAAGGTGGAAAGTTGATCACCACGCCTTCATCGGATTATTCAAGGCGCCATAACAATCGCGCGACGCCCCTGGCTGAAGGGCCTTATTTCAGGGGAATCTGCCAGCTTTTTTATTGTTTTATCAGGCGTTGGAAAAGGTGTTTCTTTGCCATGAATCTGGACAAAAAGGTTTTCCCCTGGTTTAATGCAATATCGTTAAAGGGTACTTGAAACAATAATTGTTGTAATGTACGGAATCGATAAAGGTTACCTTTTTGAGTACCAGAATCAAATTTAAATGTTGTGCATAGAGTCTGTGATTTACAGGTTACTTTTAAAAAGCGTCTCTGGAGAGAGCTCGCCTCCAATTAGAGCAACACCTAATAATGCGTTTGTTCCCGCCCCTTCCCGTCGTATTGCGTGCAACGCGGTACCCATACCGCGGTATGCTAACAAGTATGCGTGGGATAATAGAGGCACAAATATAAAATATTACTGAATAAGCAAGCAGCAACGGGCGTGCACGTAAACGAGAATCCACAGGGGGAGCTAGCAAATGGAAACCATCAACGTTTTCACCTCATAACCTTAAAGGCAGAGCTTATGTGTTTCACAGTTTTTGAAGCGGTGTTTCACTACACGATGTAAAGACAAGGTCTCCGTGCGCAGGAATATGGCCTTCAACTGAGCCAGAGGTCAAACCATGAAAGAGAGGTGTCGTACCCATGGTAACGAAGGTACAATCTTAAAGCGATGGACTATGACCTGGGAATATGGTTCGGCGTCATGTTTTTGCTTGACGTCACAGTGTATAAAGACGGGAGCGCAACACGCCGGGCCATTTCTGCATCATCGAGCCCGAGGAAAAGGACACGAATGAACCTTTCGCGAACACACTAAGTTTCATCCTCATCATTATAATCAGCCTGACTATATCCACTGCAGGGCGAAGGCCTCTCCCATATTTCTCCACCTAACCCGGTTCTGTGCTAGCTGCATCCACTTGACCCCCGCGAACGTCTTAACCTTATCCACCCACCTAACTTTCTGCCGCTCCCTGCTACGCTTTCCTTCTCTTGGAATCCAGTTTGTTACCCTAAGCGACCATCGGTTATCCTCTCTTCGCACTACATGTCCTGCCCATGCCCATTTCTTCTTCTTAATTTCTACTAGAATGTCGGTAACTTGAGTTATCTCTCTGACCCACTCTGCACGCTTCCTATCTCTTAATGTTACCCATACCATTTTTCGTTCCATAGCCCTCTGGGTTGTCCTCAACTTAAGTAGAACTCTCTTGGTTAGCCTGGACGTTTCAGCCCCATAGGTAAGTACAGGCAAGATGCAACTGTTGTATACTTTCCTCTTGAGCGATACCGGTAAGCTGCTAGTCATAATCGGCGAGTGCTTGCCAAATGCGCTCCATCCCAATCTTATTCTTCTTGTTATTTCCTTTTCAACACTAAGTTTAACCGTAGCTAAAGCACCAGCAGTTTTTTTTCCTCTCACCTCTTTGGTTAAAATCATTACATCAGTGATGAGGTTGGGATAGTGTTTTTACGGTAGCTGCCAGGAAGAATACAGCCTGCTATTCATTGCAGCCTCAGAAATCCTAGTTCGAACTGTGGTTGATGTCAGCGCAGCTGCTCGCCAGTATGGCTTTTAGCTGCGATATTCGTCTGATATTATTGACCATTTACTCGCTTACAAAAGCTATGCTCACAATACAACGTGGCTGTCATTCGAAATGTAAAAGCCATCATTACTACTCACTCAGGCTTATCTAAAGCGCTAAAAAAACTTTTATTTCTTAATCATTTACGAGGCGATTGTTGTTAATTTGTCACCACTTTAGTCGGTGATTGTGCGGACATGCAAAGTAGTGTAGGAATATTTGGAGCCCGAAGGGGATTGAATCGGAAAAAACGCCAAATCTTTTTTCGTTTACTCGGAAATCATGGCAGGTGGAATGCGGAGGAATGTATTTCCTTCTAAACACCACCTGCTGCAGTTGCAGGTGCGGATATCACACTGACTCTGCCAAGGCCATTTTTTGCCTCCATTAAAATCATGATGCTACCGAATTGCTACCTAAGCAAAGGTGCAGGATAAGAACAAATGTGGGCTACCACACTTTATTGCTGCCGCGTCACCATGGAGTGCGACTCGCGCCGAAGCTGTTGGATCTGCTGGTTGCGCTGTCGGGCAGAATAGCTTTGCCCTATAACCACTGCTTTGCTAACCTCAATGGAATACCATAAATTAACATTTCACCTAACGAGTGCAAGGGGTTTGAAATTGCGTGAGCGGAATTTGACTGGGAACATCATGCTTAGGCGAGCAGCAATGGTGACGACGTGTACCATCAAAAAGAGGTCCTAATCTCGTTCACAGCTACTAAGCCGGAAAGGCTTAGCCATTCTGTCCTCTCAGGCTGACTACAACCACTTGGCTTGACGTATGACTTAAGATAACAGGTATGAGCAGTCTAGTGACCACTGCCACAGCAGCCTGACAGATTCGGCGAGATAATTGAGGGATCGAACATAGGGATAGCGAATCGATAGCAGTAACGCTATGGGTCAAAACTTTGCTACAGGCAGTGGCCGACAGCTAATCGAAAGAGGCACGTGAAAATTATTCGAGCCGACTTGTCTTCACAGTTGTCTTTACAGCGGCCTTGACCTCGGAGGTTAAAGCGTGAGCCATGTGATAGCATCCTTCGTCGTTCTGGAACATATATAACAAAGCATTGTATTTAGAATTATGAGAATAACACAACACAGTGATATCACCACAACATTGCAAAATGGCTCTCACAAGCATACCTAAAAAAAAAAACAACACCAAAACAGGTATCAAGGTCAACGTTTGCTTACAGTAAGGGCTATAAAAAAACATTATGTTTAACCACGGTCCTCTTTTCATACGGCCGTGAAGAATACCGTAAGTCTGGCACCATTGTACTGTGTTATTCTCATAATTCTGAATACAATGCTTTGTTATATATGTTCCAGAACGACGAAGGATGCTATCACATGGCTCGCGCTTTAACCTCCGAGGTCAAGGCCGCTGTAAAGACAACTGTGAAGACAAGTCGGCTCGAATAGTTTTCACGTGCTTCTTTCGATTAGCTGTCGGCCACTGCCTGTAGCAAATTTTTCAACAGTAGCGTTACTGCTATCGATTCGCTATCCCTATGTTCGATCCCTCAATTATCTGGCCGAATCTGTCAGGCTGCTGTGGCAGTGGTCACTAGACTGCTCATACCTGTTATCTTAAGTCATACGTCAAGCCAAGTGGTTGTAGTCAGTCTGAGAGGACATAATGGCTAAGCCTTTCCGGCTTAGTAGCTGTGAACGAGATTAGGACCTCTTTTTGATGGCACACGTCGTCACCATTGCTGCTCGCCTAAGCATGATGTTTGCATTGACGCTATTAGCATCTGCGAGTTCTTCTGTCCCGCTCGGCCGTAATTCTGCCTCAGCTGGTTACCGCAACCTGTAGCTATAAATAATCTCCTTAAATGAATTAATATTAGATTCAGTCTCCGGTGAGTCTCACTGGGCTGCTTTTTTTCTTCGAGAGGTGTCATGGATCTGTTCTCAAGCGACGAACACGGAATTATTAAAGGCATTTGTGTCAGTCATTTTCTTGTCAATGATATCCATTATTTTAATTGCTTCCGGTTTACTCCTCTTGCGCTTTGTAGCCACAACCTCCTCCTTCGTTCTCGAAAGTTTTAAACTTTCTTGTTTTCTTTGGACTTATCCTGAAATTTCATTACACCTATCACACGAAGAACCAGAAATGAATTTTTAATAGCGTTAGCGGCAGCTGGCTCGTTAGCTTACGCAACATGAAAGAACGCGGAAAACTATCCAACGTGATCTTCCGCACATTGTCCTGGCGAAGAAGTGACATCACCGCGGCCACCGCTATCACGACAGGCCGCAATCAAGCGCTCGTTTCGGAACAGAGCAAAGGTTGTGTTGCCACTCTAGCAAAGTCAGGGAAGCCATCACCGCTTTCGCTCCTTAATGCTTACCAAATACCGTGTCCACTCGATTATAAGCCGATGATTTGTACTAAGGTAGCAGAGGTAGTGGCACTTTCCCAATTTTGTGCACTCCTTAAGAAAATATTCTATAACTCTGTCTTAAACCGTTGGTGTTTCTGCCAGAGAAAAATATGCACTAAGAGATGACGCGATTGCTATTGTTATATTTTCCCTCTATTGCTTTTAAACTGTCGGTGCCTACGTCGGAAAGGACCCTGTGATCCCTGTTTTGAAGTTAATCGTATATATTGAAACATCTCAGGTACACGCTCAACGAAATCAGTCGCAGAACTACAGTTTACTTGAGCAATGCAATAATGATAGAGGTGCTTTCTTATTTTTAAATTTTGCTCACTCTTTAGGGCCATAAAGCTCCGCTTTCAGTCGTAACAGCATCTTTGACTTTGTGAGTGCCGGTAAATTACATATTGCCTTAAGTGAACGATTTAAAATTACAGACTTGATACGACTTGATTAAGGTGTCCCTCAGAATCCAAAGTTTCCATTAACCCGGTTGTCCAATGCATGTTTGTTCCGGATGGCCATGGCAGCTCGAAGGACGCTGATCAGAATCGTGCTCCCTTGGTTGTCCAGTGCCAACTGGTTGAAAGGTGGCCGCGGGAATAAGCTATAGCTGCTCCCTGATTACACCGATGGCGAAGGAAAACACCAAAAGCGACCCCGCTAAAATTCGGAACAGGAGCATAGGAGCTGCGGTCTAAACATGTTTGTTTGAGGACGAGTGATTTTGCACCAGGCTTTAAAGCCTAGTTGCCTTGCAATGATATCTGGGGATGGACCGTGCACGATCACGTTACATCGAGAGGCATTTTAAGCAAATGTGTTGCGCGAGAGCGTCAGACCAAATTTTATTTCCACGCACCCTTGCCTTTCAATCCTTTCTTTCTGACTGTACGCTGCTGGAATAGTTTACGAGCGCGCCATTTCTACTGCTATGTCATAGGTATGTAGTATCGAGAACCGTGATGAGGCCATTGTCATTATATTGAAGGAGATACAGAGGATCTCAATGGCGTTCAGGACAGTGCCATTGTCAGCGATGATGGTGATCGAACATTCAGCTAATGCACCATTGAATGCCCATGTTGTGTAAGTCATAGTTCTAGTCTTGGTTTTCTTTTCTGGAGACATTAGCTTGCATTGTATATTTTGCTATGTTTTTTTTTTTAGAGAAAATTTGAGTTTCGTTCGTGATTAGAACCAGCTAGTTATATAGAAGTAAACACGGCACGTCGAGCCTGAATTTAAATACATCGACGACCGACGCGGTCGAATTTATTTCGTTACGTAAAAAAGCCGAAGCAGGTTGTGACATCGGCATGTGCGACGCGGGGCTAAAAACACTGCCTGCGGTTGGGAAACTGTGAGA
This sequence comes from Amblyomma maculatum, assembly GCA_023969395.1. Lineage (NCBI taxonomy): Eukaryota > Metazoa > Arthropoda > Arachnida > Ixodida > Ixodidae > Amblyomma > Amblyomma maculatum. Next base: position 884,752 of record JAJIZL010019351.1, on the reverse strand, counting down.
AATTAACATTGCCTGCTCTTCCTCGAATCTACTATTTTCATTTCATATCGTTATTTGCCTACAAAGCATCCTGGAATGGTCCTACGGCTAAAAACTATTAGAACAGCTGGGCCAGGCCTAGGAACCCTTTCAGTACATATCTTTCTCAACGAGCAACAAAGGTGCATAATGGCTACACGTCACGCATCCACAAATTTTGACAATTCCAAACATTGCGATTATAAGCTTTTTGTAGCGCTCTATTTTAGAATTACGCTTACAATTTCAACCATTATTAATAAATGTATTGCGAATGCTAGCACATTAGGTAACGCCTTTCCATTCTGCTAATTTAGAGCTATAGTTTTGAAGGCGATGTTAAACGCCAGCTTTAAGGTGTTAAAATTTTCTCCTTTTAGAGACAATTTACATGCGGCTTTATACAGGTAAATGTTATTAGTCAGAAAACAATAGAGGCAGTGTTACGTTTGGATACCGGATATCTGTTTATTTTGATAACAAAATAAGGAAAGCGCTGCAACCTTATAACGATAACGCCGTTAAAGCCCTTACAACCGCATTGTTTTTTTCGTGACTTCTTAAAAACCTCTTGTTGAATTCTTTATATCTTAAAATAGTATTACTGTAGCATTAGTACACATCCAAAAAACACTTTGGTAAGCCATCCGCACCGCAACGCGATCTCTTGATGCCGGTATAGCATGCAACGTGTCAACGACTTTCCGTGGTCTATATGCATACGGCGATAGCTAGCACAATACGTACACTTTCCGTCAGATGTCGTGATGGCTATTATTTTTCCGGTGCCATTTCGCCATCTTCTTGTCTTACTAGCAATATATTAGTTTGGCCTATGGGGTTCTTTGTCCCAAAGTGACTCATTCTACGAGAGACATTGTAGCAGAGGACTCCAGCCCTAAGAACGTGGTCCTTCATTGTAGTTGTATACAAAATATAGTAATCCAAATTTGTTTGCTAACAATGGAACACTAATATTCAAACAGTTCTGGTATATCAATGATCGAAATTAATTATCACAGCAGCACGCATAAAAGAATAGTATATTTGTTGAAATATGTATCTGGTCCCATATTTGATAGCTCCTCTATTGATAGTGTTCACAAATACTGAGAATCGGTTCATTACACTTTTTAAATTTCACAATCACTCATAACCGTAGTCAGTTGTAACATTAGGCAGCAAGGCATTATCCATTTTAAAATGTGTGTCATTGGTGCTCGCGAACTGCTCAGAAGGAAAAAAGTCCAGTTTGCATTAACAATGCGGCAGCTTGAAACAATATGAGGATAACATGAGGAGCTGCCAGTGTGCACGAAGCTATTTGATAATCACCACCAGCACTATTGGGCTGCATAGTACAACAGGCAAAACAAATACAAAACTGGAAGACCTATGCAGAAATCATACATTGTATTACCTAGAATACTCCACGCAGTGATACCGTGAGAAACTCCGTAGTGCTTCGCCTTCTTACTCTAGCATGCATTCGTATACTTAAAGCATGGCTTATATTCTCACCAGAGTTAAACACGGTACACACAGAACACAAGATGTCTCAAGAGATTTTGATCATATTAAAAAAAAATTAGTTTTGCATCATGAAAAGCAAGGATGCAAAGCAGCGTAGCTTTAACTGCCGGCATGTGCTCGCTAATAACTAATACCACTTGGTTCGGTCCAAGCTTGCCACAGTGTAAACGCGACTCTGTAACGGACTGCCTGGCACTCTCAGAGGCCTCTAAGTTTTCATTTTTGTTTCTTTTTAACCTAAAAATTTGCGAAAATGCAGCAGTTAAGCAAACAAAAGTTGGACAGCAGCTAGTCGCACAACTTGAGGAAGGTCGCCGAGCACGTGTATCAGGCTGTTCGGGCAACTGAGACGCCAGATGTGAAATGAGAACCTGGTACAAACAGCCTGTCTCGAAGCGATCAGATATGCTAGCCACATGTCCCGTGTTTTTCACGAGGTTCAAATTTCCAATGGAGACCAGTTACACGAATTCGAACACATGCGTAGCAACAGAGAACCTACAAAATGTGCTCGCTAATATTTTATGCCAGTTGATGCGGCACAATCTTCCGACCGCGTATATGCATGTTCATCACCCAAAGAAGCCGACGATATGCAGTGACTGTTGTTTTATGTTTTGCTTTTACCTTTTCTGTATTTGAACGGTTACGTTAGAAATGCAACGAATCAGCGTTGAATTAATATAAGTGCGTCTCCGGAGGCCTCAACGAGACCTAAAATGTCCAGTGACGGCCGATAACGTGAAATGGAACTGCAGAGCAACTTCGGTAGAAATGAAAAAAAAATATATATATATCAATAATCACTTCTGGGCATAAGTGATAGTGTGCTTGGTGGTAACTGATACCGCTTGACTCTACCCATCCTTGCCAGTGCAGGTAAACGCGGGCCTGGTTGCGTTATACTTATAGCTTTTCTGAACATGAAATTTCGTATTAAGCACTCAAGTACAGCTATAACGGGCTTTTTAAGCAATATCGTGCTGGCTGAGACAATATTCTGCATCTTCAAGTGCTTGTTTCGCGCTTTGTTCGCGTTTTGTTTTAGGCACTTGTGCATTCAATTCGAGCAAATTTGTTGTTGCACTTAAAACACACGAAGTAATCAAATGGCAAGAAGCGTAAAACTTTTTCACGGTATACAGGGTCGCTGCATGCTTTCCATGCTACGCTGAAACATCAGTAGGTTGCCTGACTTATCATATAATGCACGGACTAAGGTTGGGTACTCCCACACATTCAAATTTTTTTTTCCGACGTTCCTGGCCGTAGCGCAGTACATTTACGGCGATAAGGTCAATCAACAAGGCGTGAAAAGGCATGCAAAGTTGCATAATTTTAATCTAGAACACAGGTATAACCGCGCATTTCAATCTGGCTGATTTCAAAGTGCATAAAAACGCACATGTGCCCAATGTGCCCACACGCATGCGAACGGGCAAACCTAGCGGTAATTACCAATTTTACTGTTCATATATTGTACCCAAGGACCCGAGCCACCGACTCGAACCAATATCACAGATAACAATACTCATGAACATAATTTCTCGCGTGATAAGGAAGTTATGTACTGGTAGAAAGCTATTGAACCGGATTTAGGTACAGATTGAGTTACAGAACAAACTTTACAAATGAGCAGAGAAAATGCAGATTTTTATAAGTAACGAATAGACCAAGACTATGTCAGTTATTACTGTGTTTTAGATGCAAAAAGAGCCACTCACCCAAATCTATGCTTGTCCCGTGAAAGATTGAACACTTGCTGCAGCAGTCAAAAATTATTCGTGCTACCTTGGAAGCCGTCCGACGGAAAAGCACGTACCACTGACAGCCACATAAAGGTTCGTTGCAGCTGCCGCGATGCACACCTCGCAAGTCTCTTCCTGTTTAGCGGCATTGGCGATTTTGTAGTACGTACACAAGCCAAAAGACTTCTATATCACCCCAAACAATGTATACACAAGAAACTCCACCAGCAAACGGTGTGGTTCATGAGAACTTTTAAACGCTCGAACTGACTGCACTAACGGCGCAGCCGTCACAGCGTTGTAACCTTCAGGCTTTCCCGCCGTCCAGACTACCGCATGCAGCGCAGCTAACCGTTCGGCAAATGCGCCGCTTTTCAAAAAAGTAGGTGCCGCGCCACACGTGTGCATATGTGTGTCTCTATGGGCATATCTCCCATCTCGTCGGCACATTGGTTACCAAGCTGCTCATATGTTACTGTGCAAAGATTACTTGGCAATAATTTGATGGCAACCTTTGAAACGCTTCTTAAATATTGGCTGTTGTAACCTTTAGTCTGTGCAAAAATAATTAAAACATGACCAAAACATGAAAACTGGCGACTTGTAACCTTTGCTATTGGTTACTGACGTCGAAAAGTTACATTATACGTTACTGTGTTTAGAATGTATGAGAGCGCGCCTTCTGACAAAATTGCTGTTTTATGATTTCTGTCGTCGCATTGCTGCCCCATATCAAGGGCTCATTGATTTGGTGATGCGTACGACTTTTCGTATTTCGAGTTAACCATAGCCTGCCTCGTATGTATGGCTGCTTCTCGTTAAGATGGCGCCTTAGATGGGCGGTTATACTGTAACAAAGCTGGTAGAGAACCCGGTTTTTAGCACCAGTTGAATGCAGTTAGACCAAACGCTTCTCCAATGCACGCTTTGTTAAGCATAAACGGACTTGTCACCTCTATCTCTAATCTCGTGAAGGTTGATGTCGCTGGACTTATAGTTAGGCTCGCCAGCAGTCACCATTGATAACTATGCTTGTACGTACAGTCCATTTCTCATAAACCTTCACTCAGGCGTATACATCCCACCAAGCTGAAAGTCGGAAACTAAGCCAGTGTGAGTGCCCTCATGCTGCCAAATCGCTTGCAAATCTTGTGCTTCACGCCTGCCCGACCGACCCGTGACGTCAACAGCCGAAGGTAGTCCGTAAATATCCTTCTAGAATGGGTACAGGGTTCGCCTTTAGGAAATTTTATTTCGAAAATTTGATTACGGAAAAATTGCTTCATTTGCCGGTGAGAAATGTGGCACAAAAAATCGAAATACCATGCAAAATATATATTAACAATTTGTCTTCAAGCTGTGAGTACTAATGAAGGGCCTAAGATGGCTTCTCATTGAAGCACCCGCGGCATCTCGGCGATTGCTTAAATGGGAAACAATGTACTGTTAGTACTGTTAAGATTGAGTATTTTGAAAAGTTCTTGTTTAAATTTGTCGATGCAAGAGCTAAGAAGAATCTAAATCACCGAAGGAAATACCTCGACCAAAGAATGTCATTAATGCTATCAGTGAATTGGAAAATTGGGATAAACTCAGTCAGCGAATTCACACATCTACCTAATCCAACTGGAACACTCTACTATTAAGCTAATAATATATATATATATATTCTTGAAACATACCACAAAACAATACAATTTTTGGGGTACTTAACCACTGCCTTTAGGAGTACAACGCGACAGCGACTGACTGACGTCTGCCTTTCTCAATCCGGATGCTCATCTGCGTACATGGAATCTAATTCACTAATTCCTAACTTTGTGCCTCTATAATTACCCACACTCACAAGCAAAAAGTCACAACCTACCGAACAATGCGAAAGACGACATTCCGTAAGTTAAAGGCACTGCTTTAAACCCGATGTGCAAACGTGTTCGTAAGGTCAGCATATCTGGCTCACTATCCATGGTTGCCTGGTTCAAATCCCATCTCATCTTCCTAAATTTCTTCTTCAGCTCAATTTCATTACTTCTCAGTTCTGACGCCCTATATCATCGGCAACATCATCATCATTAGCAGCAGCATTAGCAGCAGCAGCAGCCTGACTATCCCCAAGGCAGGGCGAAGGCCTCTACCATATTTCTCCTATTAACCCGGTTCTGTGCTAGTTACATACACTTAACCCCTGCGAACTTCTTAACCTCATCCGCCCACCTAACCTTCTGCCGCCCCCAGCTACGCTTTCGTTCTCTTGGAATCCAGTTTGTTACCCTAAGCGACCATCGGTTATCCTCTCTTCTCACTACATGTCCTGCCCATGCCCATTTCTTTTTCATAATTTCCACTAGAATGTCAGTAGCTTGAGTTACTTCTCTGACCCACTCTGCACGTTTCCTATCTCTTAATGTTACATCTACCATTTTTCGTTCCATAACCCTCTGCGTTGTCCTCAACTCAAGATGTGAAGTCAAATATTTTCAGCGAATCAAAATATTCCTCTCGCACCTAAGCCTGCTCAGCCGGGTTCTCCCTTAATGGCACCTAAAGGCTGTCCCGTTATATAAGAAAGATATTCTTTTATTAGTTCCTTTGTTTCTGAGACGTCTGGCAGCATTACTACTGTTGCGAAGGGGTTCACACTTCTGTAAGCAAGGAATCCCGCCTTTGAATTGGGCAAGAAAACTTTGCGAATTATGCCATGACTGGATTGAGGAAGCAAATCTGCTCTTTACCTGTGCAACGCTGGTCAGTCGTTATAAACTGCTTCTGTTTCACTGTCTTCTCCGTTCACTGTCACTTGGGCTTAGATTACGCAGCTACCATTGACGAACTGCTTCAAGTTTAAAGCGCTTAGGTTTGCACAACTTTCCTAGCTTATCTTTATTCCTTATTTCCCCTCTCTTCCTGTCTGCCTAAAAAGCTGTGAGCCAAGCCCTCTAAAGTTCTTCTGAATCAAGCTAAGGTTTAAAGTTTCATCATCTGCCTTATTCTGCGAGCACTCGATGACTACGTGAAGCAAGAAAGTAAATTCGCACGCTGGGGTTTAAGCGTTTAGTGTCTAAGCATGACTGCGTCGGTTTAGTTTTTCACAAATGTCGGCTTTGCGTAAACGAGCGTAGGTTATGACGCCTGTCACGACTAGCACTTGGCCAGCGCTGCAGGAAAAAAAAAAGAAAGCTAAAAGTAGAATATTAGGCTAACTACAGAGCTAAGCAGGCAGATCTCGCCTTCATCGCTTCCTTTCTCTCTGCTTTCTTTCTTGATGCATTGTCTACTATCTTTGCTTCAAATCTCACGCCGTGACAATAAACGTTAGAGCAGCGGTTCGCACTCTCGTAATCATGAATCTCGGTTTCATAAGACTCACTCTGCATCTCTTGGCTCCCTAATCCCGCCAATAAAGGCTCCCAACGTCCACATTTCCCCCTGGCTTCCTTTTGTAATCCCTTCCGCTATTTTAAAGTGCCACCTATTGTTCTGACTTTTGGTCATACTTCGTTTGTAAAAAGCACTGCAGCTCCCAAATGAAAAGCAATCACCACAGGGCAAGATTTGCATTCTGGTTCGTTTTTGCTCCCCACATTAGGACCACCTGAATTGCTTTACGCTTGCATAAGGAATGGTTTTTGTTACTGCACTTTTTATCTTTCATTCTCTCTGGCATGTATGAACGAATTACGTAAGCAGCTACCCAACGATGTGGGCTTGCCTTATGAATGCAAAGCCAGGTCGCTCGTTTCATTGCGAAGAGACTTTAGAACCCTCCGCTTGTCATTGTATGCTGAGCTATAAATGTCCGACGGTTTTCTCCTTGAAGTTAGCATTTATCTGCCTTCCTTGTTACACAGCGTTAATCCACATTTTTGTTTTGTTCCCGACACTGCCTCTATTCTTCCATTTCAACGCACGGCTTCGGTTTCAAAACGTTTGTGTCCCCGCTATGTGTTTGAAATATACTCTCCTTTGAGATGAAATGGGCTAGCTGCAACGTTTTTGTTAATTTATTTTGCTTCATCCGCCGCTTTTCACCTAGCCTTTGTATTCATGTCACCGCTTCAAAGAAGTGCAATGATTAGCCAATAGACATTCCATTTTTTTTTATTTGCTGTTTAAAATATTGCCCCCGGCCTTTCCTCGGGTCTACGAATATTAAATATTTTTCGCACACATCACTCTGATTTCCCTCTACTGCCTAAGGGCGCTTCTGCTGTATTTCAAGAAAAACAAAATATATTAAGATCTTCAACCTCGGAAAACAAAATTTTATATCTCTGCTGGACCTGCATAACGGATATCTTATTTACAGCGTCTGTATAGGAGCTCACCTAGCATCAAGGCGTCTCCGTGAGGTTAGATGAGTTATTCCTGGAAGCGCTATTGTCGACTGTCCATGGATCCAAGGAATTTTATATTTGACGCATAGCTGTGTGTTTACAACTAAAGTTCAAACAGCCTTTGTTGTGCAGCATTTTCATTTAATATAATGTTAGCCACTTGGCGATTACCGTGCTCTGGAAAAACGAGGCATCTGTTTTTTATGGCACTGGTTTCAGAGGGCAGTCTGCCTGCGCGCGTCTTAAAAAAAGTGCTGTATGCGCTATTTCTAGAGTTTCTCGAATGCAAATGTGATTCACACCAGCGGCAGACTCTGCGGGCCATCTGTGCGCCAAGACCTTTAATTAGGAAAGGGGCTGTACGTTTAGAGCAATTAGGTGAGCAATCAGAGAAATTGTGTCCTCGGGTTTAACGACGCCCTGGTGAGGCCGGGTGGTGCGGCAGCTGCGAAAAATGTTATCGCGAAAGGGTCAGAGGATTGGTACGTGTCCATCTGTGAGAATTCAAGCAGTTCAGCGTGTGCTTTTTGCGTCGTCTGTAGCAAATATTGTTTTCAGTTAAAAAACAGTGCTGTGTGCGTGTGTGCGCTTACCTTCACATTGAGACCTCTTTCGTTTTATTTACCCCCCCCCCCCCCCCCTAGCCTTCGCCCACACGTACAAGACCCAGGAGGCCTAAGATAACATGGCGAAATAATAATTTGTAAAACAAAAGGAAAAAACAATCAATGTAGAAGAGAAGCTTGCAACCAATAATCGAAGCACAGATTTGTCGATTACCGTCGTCTTCTTTTCCATACATTTGTTTTTTGTCCGGTGTTCACTTTCTCCATAGTTGTTCACTTTTTCCTAAGAAGCAAAAAGAGCCTAACCTCATTAATTCAACTCGATGGGCACGGGAATTATAAGGTTGCATTTATTTATTCGGAAGTGCGTGCTTTCGGCCATTGAATACGTGTTGTGGGATGCAGCCATTATTTGTGTAATATGGGGGTCCCTCAACTCGAGAGCCTACTGCACATCATTATTTCGCAAACTGAAACATTTCGTTAAAGAGTGGTGTTATACGTAGGTCAAAAGCTTCTCCTAGGAGGCATTCTGGTCACCTTTGAACCTTAAATGAAATTATGAAAGGATTGGGAATTATGAAAGAGTTGGGAATTAAGCAAAAAGCAAAGCGTGTGTTGAACGACGATCCACAAGGGGAGGCCACAGAATGGAGCTCTTACCTCTGTCACCTAATAACCTTATAGACAGAGCTTGATCTTTCTTTTTTTTTTTTTTTTCTCGGTTGAGGAGAGAAGCGTCCTTGCAGTGCGGCCAGTTTCCAGCCAGAATGCAACCCGGTTTGTGGCTGGAGACTCCGCTCACGATTTCCCTGCGTTGGTCTGCGCAATCAGGGCCCTCACAATGAAAGTGCTAGATGGTTGGGGTGGCTCTTGTGTTGCAAGCAGGGTAGTTAGTTTGTGTATACCCTTACAAAAATGGATATTGAATTTCTGTTACCCACGTAATGTGTTTTTGATGGGTCATCAACCACTCAAAGGAGATTCAAGATTAGATGTGATTTAACATCATATCCGCGGCAGACTTTCCTTTGAGATCACACATGAAGTTTTGTGCTTGGAAAACGCAACAGTATTTTTGGGTAGGATCTAATGTGGAAATACATTGACTTTCTCAAATGAGGAAATGTATACATCACTAAGTGAATATATATTATTTCTTTGTTAACTGCACACTTTCAGAGCCGTATGTTTTCATTTCTGATTAGCATATGTAGGATGTTGCCTAAGAAACAATTTTTATGTGTTTTAACATGAGATCCGCAACAGACTTTCATTTGAGATTACGCAAGAAGTTTCGTGCTTGGAAAACACAACAGTATTTTTGTATAGGAGCTAATGTGGAAATGCATTGACTTTCTCAAATGAGGGAAATTATGCATCACTAAGCGAATGTATATTCTTTACTATGTTTTCATTTTTGTTTAGCATGCACTGTAAAAACAAAAACAACTTTTTGGACATTTGTTTCATTCAAAACACGCTTACACCCGGCGTCTTGGGTGTTTGTGCCATTGCAAATCACTTCTTGCCAAGCGAATGGGTGCTGTGGTTGGACAATATGCTTGAGGGTGTTACGGGCAAGGATATTGTTGTGTACGCGAACCGACGCACTGCCACACCGCCTCCAAGCAAACGGACGCAAGGCCGCTCCATTTCCAATGCCTCCTCGCACCTGCGAGCAGGCCGTTTTGGAGAGGCCTGCGCCGACGACGACGCGCGGACGTAACCCGAGCCGTTCGTTGACTCGGAACTGGACTGTCCTGGGAGCATGTGCGCGACCAGGGCACGAGAAGCAATGCCTTCTTTATAATGCATGATATTTGCGTGTTTCTTAAGCTTTCGAGCTCCTTCTTGCTCTGCGTATAGATTAGCCGAGCCCTCAGTCATCGCATCGCTTCCCGAAATGTTTAGATACAAATAAGATTTAGTTACCAGTAAAATAGTGTTGGCGCTGCTGCGCTTGCCGGTATTGAAGCTTGGTCGCACTTTTTTTCCTTAAAGGTTCGTGCTATAGCTCCGTGTTCAGCGAAAATTACGCCCAAGGTAGCAACCACCGAAGAGCCAGCGCTGATAAATTTGCCAGCGATGCCAAACTCGACATGTTAAAATGACTCCAGTGGACAAAATAGTGCGCATAGGTATCCAGAACATTAGATGCAAGTTGTAATGGTCAAGAAGTTGTAATTGTTAGAGCAGCCGCAATGGCCTGTACACTTCGAAACATGCTTCGAAACATTAAGTCCCAATCTTATGAATGCAGTCCAGACATAAGAAGCAAATACGGTACCTTGTTACCAGTTCCCGAGTGGCCGAGTGGTTAGCGTAGAAAGCTACGGAGTAAGAGGTACTAAGTTCGAATCGCGCGAGGGTGCAGTTTTTTTTTTTTCGCTTAGTTTTCATTTTTTTTTTATTTTTTAGCTTTTTTTAATGTAGTTGAGGTGCTTCGCT
>JAJIZL010019351.1:826004-858610 GCA_023969395.1 Amblyomma maculatum | reverse complement strand
CTTAGTCTATAGTGTTGTGTTATGTCTTTATACATAAGCAGTCAGTCTCAGCCCCTATTGCTATCACGATAGAAGCCCGGGCCCATCTCGAAACTCACAACTCGGGCGAGTTCGTGGACCCCGTAATTTTTATGTAGTCGAGAGCGTGCCGCTGCCCATATTATTTGAATGTCTCTCTTCGAGTAGCCCAGACTAAATACCTTGTGTGCTCCTTTTGAGATTCTCCCCTTTACATAATTGCTAGCCGTGGACTTGGAATCACTGGTTACTATTTTGCATCTTTACTTGTTATTGTAAGCGCTACTGCCATTTCTACCGACTTTCTGCAAATGTTGTGCGAACAGCAGCTAACTTTATTCCCTTGGTTTTCATTTGCTACTACTACCACCATAGCTGGACAGCCTTCGTACTCAGCTGCGTTGACGTAGACCATATCCGTATGACCGCCGTAGCATTTTTGTAGGGACTCGGTTTATTTGAATCTTCTGTTATTATGATGTTCTGGATGCTTAACTTTTGCGATAGAGGGGAACTTTAGCATTTTCCTGATGTCCTTCGGCATGCCAGTTTTCATGCCACTTGCACCCTCATAGGATATATTGAGGCTTTTTAGTATGTCTCTCCATGTTTGTGGTCTGGTGAGTCTTTTGTATTGGGATATCGTGCTGGCTCCAATCATTTCATGAAGTGTGTTTGATACGTCCTGCGTCATGAGCCTTTCTGTAGGTGTACAGTGAGGAAGTCCTAGAGCCGGCTTGATAAATTTCCTAATGCTTCCCTCTATCTTCTCCTTTTCGCATTTAGTGAGATGCAGATATGGTCTCGCGTATGCTATTCTGTTTATTACGAAACCCTGAACCAGCCTTAATAAGTTAGTTTTTGTCATTCCTTTTTACAGCGATAGCAATACTGCGCCAGGTTTCGGCCCGTCACGTCGTCCGTTGAACAGCCACGAAGAAGAAGAAGAACGCTCCGTCATTGGCAGCTAATGTTTTCGCTCCACATTCGGTTCAGCAGCATTGAACCATTCACATTTATATGTGGGCTGGTAGCTTACGCTCTCGCGTCATACTCTTAAAGAATAATCATAAGTGTCACAAATAATGTAGCACATTACACTGATAGAGCGTGATAGGGAAATAATGTACCAGGCAAAAGAAGCTTCCGCCGTTGCTATCGCAATTCAACTAGGGTTAACCAAAGCTAAACCACAACTATCTTTTTCTGATTGAGGACGCGTCTAATTAGTCTTATCGTTTTGTGTGCGCTATTTTAGAGCCTGTGTATGGCTTCACTGTGGTGTCCATTGCTTCGGAGCCACATGCCTAGTATTCGTAATTTTTCTACTCTTTGTTTAGAGGCGCCCTTAGTTCTTGTATTTGGGGTTGCAGCTTTCTTATTCTGCACCTCGGTGGTTGATAAATGAAGAGTTTCCGACTTCTCTGATGAGCATATATGTACGCCCTATCGGGGCTATAGACTCTTTCATCAAGAAGATACCTTCTATATCACCGTCACTGCCACTTGCTGCCCACAGGGTGCTGTCATCAGTGTAGAGACCATGTCTCAAGCCCTCGATTTTGTTGAGTTTCTTTGATAGTACAATTATTTCTATATAAATAATAAAGGAGAGGGGACTTATTCTTGCAGAGTTACCTAGCTACTTAGCTCACCCATTTTTATCTTACTTATTATATTTTCCCCTATTTTTATACTAGCTTGTCTGTCCATGAGGAAATTCTTAAAGTAGCTAAACAATTTTTCCCCACCCCGATTTCTCCTATAGGTTGTCAAGGATCGCCTCATGCTCGACATCATCGAATGTTTTTGTCAAGCTTAACCTAAGGATTGTTCTGTTGTCCTTTGTCTCGTAGTCTATTATTTGATGTTTATTTGTAACCTCACGTCTTGCGGGAATAAGCCCAATCTGAAGCCTATCATGATGATGCAATATATTCCCTTTCCTTCCATTTGTCTGTTAAGTCTCGTCGGTATGACATGCTCCATGGGCTTCTCCACACAGGATGTTAAGAAGATGGGTCTTAGGTTTCCTGGTTGCAATTTATTTCCTGGCTTTGAAATAATTACAATTTTAGCTGTTTTTCATATTTATGGGAGTTGTCCTGGCTCCAAGCATTCCTGAATATAATTTGTGACGTCGGTGATTGACTCATCGTCCATGTTTCTATACTATCTGGACCAGCTGCTGATTTTGTTTTGAGGCGGATCAATTCTGCCCTTCTGACTCTTCGATTGGCTGGTCCAGTTCAGGATTTTCTTTGTCCTGATAATCTTGCAGCATTGCGATGACTCTGTCTCCTATATAGCGCGCTTTTAGGTCTTCTTATAATTAATTTCGTGTTTATTTATAACTCGAATGTTTTTTAGGTTTCGTCTTTGTGTCTGTTTGTTGCCTTCCGGTTCTAGCAGATAACGCAACAGCCTCCATGTCTTCGCTAGACGTAGCGAACCTCCCGTATCATTGTATATCAATTCCCAATTTTGTTTCATTAGCTTTAACGTGTAGTCCTTTATTGTCCTATTTAATCTTGCTAGCCACCTAACTCTCCTGTTCCATCTCTGTTTAATTTTGCTCACCAAGCCAGCTTTGGCTTGCCATGGATGTAGGAGTGTACTGTCGGCGATGTCAAGCGCTTCCTCCTCGGGTACTTTTATAGTTGCTTCCTTTGTAACAGCGCGTTGTTTTGTCGTCCACCACTCGAAATCTGTGATACCTCTTTCTGTCGTTTGCTTTCGTATTTATCAGACGGAATCCCGACCACGTATTACGATATTCTTCTGTTTGTTTGCTTTGCAGACCCCCTTCTACCACTGTCTCAATGATGTAGTAGTCACTTCCTAAATTTCCATTAGTGTCGCACAACGTGGCGTGTCGTGCTTCACTAAGAAAGGTTAGGTCCGGTGTGGTGTCCCTAGATACGCTATTTCCCAATCTTGTGGGTGTGTATGGGTAGGTGATTAGGGTAAGACATGTCTGTTTCGCCTCCTGTCATAGGGAATTCTTTCATTTATATCCACTTTCTTTGTATCCCTCATGCTGATTGCCGGGCGTTAATTAAGATCCCCCACAATCACTGACAACTGCTTATTTGAAATTTTGGACTGCTTGGATCAAAGTATAAAATTGATTTTGGACCACTCACCCGAGGTCTAGAATGGCACAGCTGGACAATGTACTCTATGGCGCGGTTAATTTTTTCTTTTCGAGTACTGTGTGTCTCCTTGTTTCAAAAGAGGTCTGGTAATATTTTACTGTCAGCCAAGGTGGGTAAGCGGTTGCGCAGACAGTAGCTTTTATTTTTGCTCTGTTGACTAGAAAACTAACTTGGAAGTGATCCCGAATGATTCTGTGCGATATAGGCCGAATTGTTTGCTTTGGAGAAAACGCCCTGTAATGCCGTCACTAAAGAAGACAGTAACGAAAAGCGCTTTTAATTTTTTTACAGTTCAAGATCTCGCCGGAACTGTATGACCTGGTGAAAAAGTACGAGCCGGAAGTGGTCTGGGCGGACGGCGATTGGGAAGCGCCCGACACGTACTGGGAAAGCACAAAGTTCCTCGCCTGGCTGTACTCGAACAGGTAAAACTAAGCAAACGGCGAGCACAGGTCGCGTGCATGAAGCACCAATACTGTGTGAGCCGTGCCTTTTGGACATCGTCCTATACTAACAGCGCTGGCCAGACAAAATGTGCTCCCGAGTTCCTTTCAATCATTTTGTAATTGGCAAAAGCGGTGAAAGGTCGCCAAAAGTCTTCATTTAACGGCGTCACATGTGGCATTCATGTCATCTTGTAGTTTTGTGCGACGAGTGTTGTGCTGAAGCTAACATAACAAAGATCACTCGCCATTCGTGAGCAGATTAATGCACCAGTTCTTGATCGGAAATTTTCACGAAGACGACCAGGACACCTGCGCGAACTCCCGGTCCCCTTTACAAGAAGAGTTATCAGCTATGTACATAATTCTTAGTGGAGAAAAAAAAAATCAGGTGGGGGCAATGGATTCATAACATTCTGATTACCCAGGAAACATAGTTATGTTCCACAGGGTAGCAAGCAATGCCTATAATACGGGTAAGCATCTGACTCCACCGAAGCTATTTCGTGAACGAGGAGTGCTTCAGCATACTTCAAGAACGCAGATCTTAGCCATCAGTTGCTGCATCGGGCTACAGAACCTTCTAGAAGCAGCAAATTCAAATATGCTCCATTTTGTTTTCACAATAACTATAATTTGCCGTTAGCGGTGGCTGCTGAACCGAAAGGTCTGAAAATCGTGTTTTAATTGGTGTTCATAAAATTTTCTTCACTTGGCCCTAAGGTGACGCTCCTAAAATGAAGCACTCAGAAGGCAAAAATTGGGTAAATTCTATGTAAAGGAATCAGTGTGTAGAAATATATCGAACCTGAAAAAGACAGATCGGGAAGCAATCTTTCTTTGATACCTCTGTATGCAGCGCCTATAATTTTAGAAGCTAGATCTGGGTGCCTTAGGGCACGCAGCTACAAATAGAAATTTAATCAAGAAGAAGACACATAAGCGCTGTGTATGGTAAATCCGCACAAACAAAAATGCAACATCTTTTACACGAATGTTATGGTATCTATCTGGATGTCGATGCAGGAGCAGTCACACTTCCTAGTCACTAAAGATTACAGATACGAGTGGCCAGGTTAATTGATCTGCAGTGCGAATTAGCAAAAAACGTTTGGAAGATTCGTGGCTGTAAGGCAGAAAGATAAAAATTTTAGGATGGTACAAATAAACGTCTATTGAAATGACGAAAGAGTTGACGGACATATAACAGCAATAAAGGTAGGGAAAACAAAAGACGAGCTTGGTGGAAACTGCCGCCATCCCGTTTAAAAGGGGAAGCTGTTATATTCATCCATCTATCCATCCACTGTGAGCTCTCGGTCCATGAGACTGTGCACCATTCGCAGACAGCACGTGTTTTTTCGTTCTCGCCACTGAAGAAGAAGGAAACGGAGACGCCATATTTTCTGCGATATTAAAATCTGTGTTCAAATTTCCCATTACGGGACATCATAATTGTCAGTGGTTATTTTTCAGGCTTGCAACACTACTTCGTTTACATGTGTGCAAGCTTAGCTCGAACAAAGCAAAAGCCATTGTTTTTCTCTATTCCCTGTCGCAGCACCGTTCGAGAGACCGTTGTCGCGAATGACCGTTGGGGCAAAGGCCTTTGGTGCAAGCACGGGGACTTTAGGAATTGCAAAGATGGGCACAATCCAAGTAAGTGCTGAGTTTTAGGCGCCGAAGTTCTCGTAGTTTAAAGCAACGTGATAGGAGGTCATGGCGGCAGCTGCCGCCATGCCTTCTCTGAGAGATACCTCTGAGTCGCCTTTTGAGAATGACAGATGCTCATACTGGCAGAGAACCAGAATGAGAGAAGTACTGCGAATCACTTTTTCCTGTTATTGTAACCAGTAAAATTTTATTCTTAGGCTTTCTTTGGCGGTAAGGTGACGTTTTTGTGGTGGTCAAGAACGCATCTAAGGTTTTAGGCGAATATGAGCCATTATCGCTTACTATATTTAGGATTGTGTTAAAAAGCTTGAACACATTTTTTGAAAGAAGCTTGAAAGCATCTATTTCTTTCAATGATGGCGTACAGCGCGAAACAACAGCGGCCACACATGGCAGCTCACGACGTGTGTAGTTTCCTTTATTCCTTTTTCTCGTTCAAAAAAACCGCTAGCAATGTCATTACGCAAATAGGATGCTGCAGTTTTGTATGCTAAAGCCCCAGAACACCTAGCACACTTGCCCTGCACAAATACGGTATTGCCGTGGTGCATGCCAAAGCTGGAGAAACCCTGAACTTGCCGCGTTTTCATCGGACGCCAGTTTCACTTACGACTCATCTCTGGTACCAGCTGCGCCATCTATTGCAGGCATTGTGAACTCGCGGCGCACCTTCTGCGCCGTGGCGATCTCTGAAAACTAAACTTCTCTCGATGTTTATATCGAATCCGGGTTGCAAAAGCAAATATACAAGGCCATTAACAACCTGAATATTTTCAAATTACACCTGTTTATTTCTGATGGAAACAAAATGTACCCAGCGAAGAGAGACCCTTAGCCCGAAAACTGTTTCCAGGACGCCACTAACAACTCCCTTCATTGCTCATAGATTGCGCCACCGTGTAAGTAAACCACTCTGGCTTCTGGTATAAATATCCGGAATTTCGCTGCTGCTGCTGCTGCTGCTGCTGCTGCTGCTGCTGCTGCTGCTGCTGTGATGTAAGCAGTGAAAGTACCACCGGCCTTGGCATGCGCTAAATGGCGTGCAAAGTGCGGCAATATATGTGCCGAAGGTTAATATAGCTGCAAAGGAGAATAAATCGAGGATAGACTTCTCGAGCACGTCGTGAAAGCTGAGAATTAATTGCTTTCAGGAATCTTGTGGCGCTAGGTGCAATATCCGCACTTTTTCTTGTCGTGCCACGGCAAGTCGATCATTTTTCTGCGACTATCTTGAGGATGGCACGAGTGTTCTTGCACGCGTCTGAAAACGTGACATCGTCCTGGAGAACAAAATGCATGCCATTCAAGCCCAACTGGTGGGCTCTCATTGTTCAAAATGTTCTCGATGACTATAGCGAAACAAAAATTTAGAACGGATGAGAAAAAAACGTCTACTACCAATTTGATCAAAGGAAACACAGTCCGCGTGGCTGGTAGCATGTATTAGACCGGATAAATAGGCAAAATTGCTCGAGAATGCACACAAAGACAGGCACAGCCGTTTTCCTATGGTTGTCGCAACTGGTGGCTGTCAATTTATATTTGCCACGGTGACGATAGCAGAGCGGTTAGATTTCCTTGCACTAAAATACGAGTGTCCCTCACGATCAAGCAGTCCTTGTCTTCTCCGCTAGGAATAGCAGTCAGGAAGAGGGATAGTGCATAGGTCTAACAGAACAATGCATGTGGCTGGACCCGTTTCTTTTGTATAGGCGCCATTTCCGACGCCAACGTGACATCCGGCCGCTCAAGAAAGTGGACTCGATGACATTTGGGCCACGTAAACCACTCGAGGAGGGTAACACCGCGTGGGAGTGCACGTGCTTTGTGCCTCCATCCGTTGCTGCGGTGAAGATAACGTTGGCGGAGGCTGTGGCAGGTTGGCGCATGCCAGCAAGAAAAAAAAAAAAAATAAAAGAATAAGAAACGAAGGCAAACCATTACATGATTATACGTGTTAGCTCCTAAAGGCAGTTCTAAAACTAAGACTTAACAAGATGAAAAACGCGTTAGTGCTAGATATAGGTGTGATTTCGATTCTATTTTATTTAGTCTATTCAGAAGCATGCTCCATGCAAAAACACGAAGGCAATATATGGCGGCATTCCAGTCGGTTGCTATTAATAAAAGTAAGCGCAGTTTACCAATATGCGTCAAATTACTGACAAGATTTAAGACTGACTATAAAAATACTCACGGGAACGTTGTAATTACATAAACGAAAACACCCGTAAAAGAAAAAAAAATCCGCATGACAAAGTGGTTGCATGTGTACTTCGACACAAACAGTCTTATAAAAAAAAAAAGACATAGATAGCCCGTAAAAAAAAAAAAAAAAAACGCATGACAAAGTGGTTGCATGTGTACTTCGACACAAACCGTCTTATAAAAAAAAAAGACATAGATAGCATCCTGCTAAAAGAAAATTTACCCAGGAACAGGCTACTTATATTGACACATTTTTGACGTAACAGATTGTTAAATTCGCTTAATCAGTTGTGACTTGGCCTTCCGCCATATAAGATGCTGGCTAGCAATAAAATGCACTGATTGAATGCTAGCAAAGGTTTCATAAACAAGTTTCGCTTCAAGAAGGATCGGTAGGGTGAAAGGCCAATATTGTTGTGAGTTATATATCTAATATATCTAATAATTTTATTTTAGAGTTTTAGGCTTACGTTAAACTTGTGATCATACAGTTTTTTTTTTTTTTTTTTTTTTACTGCAGTACGCTCTTGAATACAATATCCTAGTAAGATAAGCAGTTCCTAAGTACTTCCAGAAATTGCTATTTTATGTTTTCAGACCAAGATCAATAGTTGAGTAGGCATCGGGAGAAGAGAAACATTTTTCTTTTTTAATAAGCCGTAATAAGCCGGACGCCACACCCTCTGAAATGGGAATGATAACTAATGAAGATAATTCGCATTAACTGCCTCATTGTGCGCCGACATGTGCACAAAACGCACAGAAGAGAGAAACAACTAAGGAAGAGAAAAGATCCAGAGCAAGGGCAAGAACATACTACGCTAAGTTTAGAGGTTCATCCGGTGCTGTACCTCAGCGTTTACAGCCTTCTGGAGCTGAGTATGAGTATGAATCTGGCTCCCAGAATTACACAGAGAGATGAAAGCCAAGGTCACGAATGTATAACAGAGATTTTATTATAAGAATCAAAGTTATTGCATGTGGAAATGGTGGGACTCGTAGAAATGCTCTGCCCTAAATGCATTTTATATAAATCTCATTGGTACATCGACTGTAAATTATAGAGGCTAGAACATTACGGCATTGTGTCGAGTCTTCTCGCGTAGACTTGTCCTACTTCGACCAGCGAAAGATATTAGACATGATGTTTATCAGGAAATAATCAAAAAGATTCTGCTTGCAAATTGGCGCAAGTATATGGACTTCGGAAATGTTTTAAACAAAACGGCGACCTAAAACACACTTCACTGTTCTGAACAATTGATGGAAAAGGAGGGTTGACCTTATGGAGTGGCCAAATAGGTCTGCTGAAGTAATCGTTTCTCAATAGCTTTCTATGAGCTTCGTGCGTCGCTCGCTGAACACAAAGCCATCAGTACCGAGAAGAAATTTTACCTGCGCTTCTCCAAAGGAGAGGAAGCTCTCTAAATTTCAAATGACTGCTTCCTGACCACCATGCCTCGTTGATGTGAAGCATGTTTGACACAAAAGGAAATTCATTGTACTCTTTTGCAATAAAAATCTGTATCGCCACGTATACTTTCGCAGATTGCAGAAAGCATTTCTTTATTACGTTGGCTGCAGAAACTGTATAATATGGTACTAGATATGGGCAGTTATTATGTAGTAACTCCTACGCTTTGTTCACATCTAGCTGACGCGGAAGTGTTATTACAATAAAAGTACAGTAAAATATATTATTCTAAAAACAGATATTTCACTTTTTTTCACTACCATATATCGTAACGTACCTCTTTTGTGCCCCTTCATGGATCACTGCCTTGTCGTGGCGGAGGGGCTTGCGAAACTCGATGAAGTCGTGAGCTCTGCTGTGTAGGGCCACTCAAGATAGACAGCTCACGGCAGAGAGTTCTGACAAAATGTGATTCACTGGAGAAGGTAATGGCAACCCACTCCAGTATTTCCTGCCAAGAAAACCCTATGGCCAGTCACAATACCATTAATGACATGGCGCCGGAACATGAGCCCCCCCCCAGGTTGGAAGGCGTCCCACATGTTACTGGGGATGAACAAAGGGCGATTCCTAGTAGCTCCGGGACGAATGAAGCGGCTGGGCTAAAGCCAAAAGGACGCTCAGTTGTGGATGTGTCGGGAAGCGACCGGAAAGTCCGATGTTGCAAGGAGATGTATCACATAGCAACATGGAATGTAAGATCTATGACGCAAGGTAAACTGGATATCGTCAAGCGAGAAATGGACAGATTGAACATTGATATTTTGGGTATCAGCGAGCTCAAGTGGACCGGAATGGGAGAATTTAACTCGGCGACCATTATGCCTTTTATTGTGGGCGCGAATCCAAGAAAAGGAATGGGGTCGCTCTCATAGTAAACAAAAGAATGGGCAAAGCAGTGCTAGGGTACAAACCCAAAAACGACTGAATGATTTCACTTCGGATCCAAGGTCACCCTTTCAACATAACAGTTATCCAAGTCTATGCACCGACCACTACTGCTGAAGAAGCTGACGTTAGATTTTATGCGGACCTACAATGCCTTTTAGACCGCGCCCCATCATCAGACGTCGTTTTTCTCATAGGAGACTGGAATGCTAAGGTAGGGAGTGAAGAAATATCCGGAATTACAGGCAAGTTCGGTCTTGGTGAGCCAAATGAAGATGGGCAGAGGCTAGTAGAGTATTGTCAAAGAAAACAACCTCACCATAGCGAATACTCATTTTCAACAGCACAAGAGGCGCCTGTACACATCTACTTCACCGGGCGGTCTGTACAGGAATCAGATTGATTATATTATTTGCCGCAGAGATGGAGAAGCGGTATACAAGCAGTAATAACAAAGCCTGGGCCGATTGTGGCACCGATCATCAGCTTCTTGTTGCCAAGATTAAGCTTCGATTGAGGAAAACGCAGAAAACTAGAAGGCCTTTCAGGTATAATCTGGGTCAAGTTCCATTAGGATATGATGTGGAAGTGAGGAATCGATTTCAAGAATTAGATCTAGAAGACAAAGAGCCCGAAGAGATGCGGACTGATGTTCGTGATATAATACAAAAGTTGCTACTAAGGTAGTTCCAAAGCAAAAGAAATGCAAGAAAGCAAACTGGTTATCTGAAGAGGCTTTGCAAATAGCTGAGGAAAGGAGGATGGCAAAAGTTATGGGGGAAAGAGAAAGATACAAGGTTCTCAATGCGGATTTTCAGAAAATACCAAGGAGAGATAAGAATGCCTTCCTGAACATACAGTGCCAAGCAGTTGATGACAACAGCCAATTAAGGAACACAAGAGCTCTGTATATGACAATCAAAGGTATCAAAGGAAGCTTCTGTGCTAAGCTGGGCGTGATAAAGGACAAACGAGGCAAGGACCTCACTGAAGCCTCAGAGATAAAGAAGAGGTGGCAGGAATACACAGAAGAACTGTACAAGAAGGACCCGGATGTGCAAACCCAACATAGGACGGTTGTGATTACTGATCTCGAGCCGGGCATCCTGAAGAATGAAGTTGAATGGGCCTTAGCCAGCCTTGCTAAGAACAAAGCTAGCGGAATTGATGGTATTCCAGCTGAGTTGCTTCAAAACCTCAACCACGACGCTGTTAACATTCTGCATACATTATGTCAGAAGATTTGGACAACCCTGCAGTGGCCACAGGATTGGAGGAGGTCAGCTTACATCCCCATTCCAAAGAAAGGCAGTGTCAAAGATTGTTCCAACTACCGCACGATCGCGCTTATTTCGCATGCTAGCAAGGTGATGTTGAAAATCCTCCAAGGTAGGCTGCAGCAGTATGTGGATCGGGAGCTTCCGGACGTGCAAGCTGGGTTTCGCAAGGGTAGAGGAACTAGAGACCAGGTTGCCAACCTTCGCTGGATAATGGAAAAAGCAAGAGAGTTCCAAAAACCCATCTACTTCTGCTTTATTGACTATGCGAAAGCGTTTGACTGCGTAGATCACAGCAGATTGTGGCAAGCTCTCCAAGAGATGGGAGTTCCAATTCACCTCATCTGTCTCCTCAGCAACCTGTATGAAGGGCAAGAGGCCACAGTCAGAACTGGGCACGGTCTTACTGATTGGTTTCCGATTGAGAAAGGAGTGAGGCAAGGCTGCATACTGTCGCCCTGCCTATTTAACCTATATGCAGAGTGCACCATGAGGAAGACCGGTCTGGACGAGTCTTCAGCTGGAGTGAAGATTGCTGGGAAGCGTATCAACATTCTTAGATATGCGGATGATACCACTTTAGTGGCAGAAAGTGAAGCGGAACTCAAGAGACTTCTGATGCGCGTACAAGAAGGAATGAGATGTTTGGGCTTAAACTGAACATTAAAAAGACAAAGATCATGGCGTCTTGCCCTATCAAGTCCTGGAGCATCAAGGGACAAGAAGTGGAAGCTGTGACAGATTTTCTCTTCTTGGGCTCCAAGACTACCTCGGAAGGAGACTGCAGCCATGAAATTAGGAGACGCCTGCTTCTGGGAAAGAGAGCAATGGTTAGCCTTGACCGCCTAGTAAAGAGGAGATACATTAGTCTGCCAACCAAGATCCGTATAACTCGTGCTATGGTCTTTCCAGTTGTGATGTATGGATGCGAGAGTTCGACTGTAAAAAAGGCTGACCGCCGAAGAATTGACTCGTTTGAATTGTGGTGCTGGCGAAGACTCTTGAGAGTTCCTTGGACTGCCAGAAGATCAAATCAGTCAATATTGTCGACCATAAACCCTGACTGCTCATTGGAGGGTCAAATTCTAAAGTTAAAGCTCAACTACTTTGGTCATCTGATGAGAAGAGAGGAGTCGCTGGAGAAAGATTTGATGTTGGGAAAGGTTGAGGGTGGCCGGAGAAGGGGTAGGCACCGAACGCGATGGTTAGATGGCATCCTCGAGGCACTGCAGATGATGTTATGTGATGTTAGGAAGATAGTGAGAGACCGGAAAGCGTGGCGTGACATGGTCAATAAGGTCACGAAGAGTCGGACACGACTGAACGACTGAACTGAACTGATACCATATCATACCATTCCTTAGTATAGCATAGCCTATCGCACCCTACCGTACCATACCATACCATACCACACCATGTCGTGGCTTTCAATGTCATACCATACTGTTCCGTACCTGCACCACACCCCACTACTTCATAATATCTATTTCTTATCAAGAGTTTCTCACACGCCTGCTAATGTTCTCTACGTCCGGGTAGGGTGAGTGTCTTGTGCCTCTTCTCACTTATATCTGTAAATACTCAGCATTTCTATAGAGCCAACCTTTAAACCCTCCATGTTTGATGCCAATACCCTTGTTTCAGAAATATTCACGCAGACCAACTAGTATTAATTGCTTGTACTCCATACTGTCATCAATAGGCTGACACACCTGACTGCCTTCCAGCGACATTATGTTTGAACACATGGCTTCCGCCATCATTCAACTTTATATGTAGGGTTTACAACAATCGTCAGACAATCCTCACATGCGTATTCCTTATGATCGCTCAGAACCGCAACGGTGACGCAGTGCTCTATTACCACGGAAAAGTACTCTTAGGCACCGTATTTCCTTCGCTGCCGGAAGTATAATCACTATAAAAGTACCCGTGTTGCGACCTTATAATTACACCCGGGTAACGAAAAGATTTGAAAACGCCTTTTAGGCGCTCCTGGAAGACTGAATGTTTTTGTTGTTTTCTTACGGTCAAAAACTGTTATCCCACTGTTTGTGAAACTGAAGCTGTTGCGGAAGCCTAGCAAAGCGTCTGAAAAAAAGATTTCGCTGCCGTCGTTGTGAGGAGAGGTATTATATTTCATTCCATGCAGCCATTTCAAAGGACCGTGGCGATTACGACACTTCTTACTGCACGTTCAGGTGACACAGCCTTGTCTCTACTTGTTTCGGCACCGACGTTGAGACGTTGCGAATCTAGCGACAGATACACCTGTTGTTACGACGAGAATTGATTCAATTCCTACGAAGCTTTTTTTTTTTTCTTCCAGAACGAGAACCTTACGTAAAGTACAATAAGCAACATGCTCGCTGTCGGCTTTCTGTCTTAAACAAAAGCTGCTGTCGTAATGGAAGTAGCTTTCATTTTTCACGTTCAACAGGCTTTGCTGCGCACAAACAAATACCTCGGGCGTCTGCGAAAGGCAGCGCCTGTTTGAGACCCTAGCTCTTTGTGAAACATTTCTCGACTTAGGTTATACTTTATGCAGCCATCATCCCGGAAGTATAACGTAGTTACGTAAAAAAGTTTGAAACACTTCAGCTACGCCCTGAGGGTATGACGAGATATCCTTATAGCTCCCGTGTGCGGCTTCGTTTCCATATCATCATTATCATCATCATCAGCCTGACTATACCCACTGCAGGGCGAAGGCCTCTCCCATATTTCTCCACTTAACCCGGTTCTGTGCTAGCTGCATCCCCTTGACCCCTGAGAACTTCTTAACCTCATCCGCCCAACTAACTTTCTGCCGACCCCTGCTATGCTTTCCTTCCCTTGGAATCCAGTTTGTTACCCTAATCGACCATCGGTTATCCTCTCTTCGTACTACATGTCCTGCCCATGCCCATTTCTTTTTCTTAATTTCCACTAGAATGTCAGTAACTAGAGTTATTTCTCTGAACCACCCTGCACGCTTCCTATCTCTTCATGTTACCCTACCATTTTTTGTTCCATAGCCCTCTGGGTTGTCCTCAACTTAAGTAGAACTCTCTTGGTTAGCCTCCACGTTTCAGCACCATATGTGAGTACAGGTAAGATGCAACTGTTGTATACTTTCCTCTTGAGCGATACCGGTAAGCTGCTAGTCATAATCTGCAAGTGCTTGCCAAATGCGCTCCATCCCAATCTTATTCTTCTTTTTATTTCCTTTTCATGGTCCGGATCTGCGGTTACTACCTGTCCTAAGTAGACATATCTGCCTACTACTTCCAGTACTTTGCTACCTAATGTAAACTGCTGTTCCTTCCCGAGGCTGTTGAACATTACCTTAGTCTTCTGCATATTGATTTTCAAGCCTATCTTCCTACTTTTCCTGTCTAGGTCACCAATCATTATTTGCAGTTCATCCCCCGAGTTGCTTAGCAAGGCAATGTCATCAGCGAATCGCAGATTACTGAGGTATTCTCCATCTACCCTTATCCCTAACTGCTCCCATTCCAAGTCTCTGAATACTTCCTCGAAGAAAGCTGTGAATAGTACTGGTGAGATTGTGTCTCCTTGCATATAACACCTTTTTTTATGGAAGTTTTGTTACTTTCTTTATGCAGAACTATGGTGGCTGTGCAGCCACTATATATATATCTTCCAGCACTTTCACGTACGGCTCGTCTACCCCCTGATTTCGCAATTCCTGCATGACCGCCGAGGTTTCAACTGAGTCAAATGCTTTTTCGTAATCAACAAATGCTATGTATAAGGACTGGTTATATTCCGAGCATTTTTCTATCCCCTGATTGATGGTATGGATATGATCGGTAGTAGAGTACCCTTTCCGAAAACCTGCTTGATCCTTTGCTTGATTGCAGTCTAAGGTTGTCCTGACAGTAAGCTGATCGGTCTGTAATATTTAAGGTCCTTAGAGTCCCCTTTCTTATGAATAAAGATAATGTTTCCGTATACCCGCTAGCATAGATATACTTTGCTCCTCCTTTATTTCTTAATCTTTGGTTTGCTTCTCTCTTATCGGGCACACATTGATTGCAAGGCAGTTTTGAACTTGTCTATTCCGCGAAATGCCATCCTTCATAGATATAAAAGCGTCCTACTTTAACCAACGCTTACTAATGCGCATACATGACGCATCAGTAGCTTCTGTTACTCCGGACCAAAAGGTCCCAGTAAGTTTGATTGCCATTTTACCCGTCCATGTCAAAGGAGAACCTCAAGATGGTACCAATTGCCATAGCATGTAGTGTTATGATGTCACTCAACATATCAATCAATCAATGTTCCACTATATCTTCCATGAAAACCAGAGGCATACCTTTGAGTGTCTACTCGCATCGGTGAGAACGCCGCATTTCCAACAAATCGGGACCATTAGGGCTGTCACTTTAAATTTCTGAACGTGCAGAAAGATCTTGTTTCGTAGCCGTTTTTTCCCCTGATTGCAAAATAGTGCGAATACATTAAAATTTTCAGTTCAGTCGTTCAGTCGTGTCCGACTCTCGTGTCAGTCATGTCACGCCTCGCTTTCCGGTTTCTCACTATCTTCCTAACATCGCATAACTTCATCTGCAGCGCCTCGAGGAAGCCATCTAACCATCGCGTTCGCTGCCTACCCCTTCTCCGGTGACCCTCAACGTTTCCCAACATCAAATCTTTCTCCAGCGACTCCTCTCTTCTCATCAGATGACCAAAGTAGCTGAGCTTTAACTTTAGAATTTGACTCTCCAATGAGCAGTCAGGGTTTATGGTCGACAGTATCGACTGATTTGATCTTCTGGCAGTCCAAGGAGCTCTCAAGAGTCTCCGCCAGCACCATTATTCAAACGCGTCTATTCTTCGGCGGTCAGCCTTCTTCACAGTCCAACTCTCGCATCCATAAATCACAACTTGAAAGACCATAGCACGAGTTATACGGATCTTGGTTGGCAGACTAATGTCTCTGCTCTTTACTAGGCGGTCAAGGCTAGCCATGACTCTCTTTCCCAGAAGTAGGCGTCTCCTAATTTCATGGCTGCAGTCTCCTTCCGGGGTTATCTTGGTGTCAAAGAAGAGAAAATCTGTCACAGCTTCCACTTCTTGTCCCTTGATGCTCCAGGACTTGATGGGGCAAGACGCCATGATCTTTATCTTTTTAATGTTCAGTTTAAGCCCAAACTTCTCACTCTCTTCTTGTACGCGCATCAGAAAACGCTTGACTTCCACTTCACTTTCTGCCATTTAAGTGGTATCATCCGCATATCTAGGGTTGCTGATACGTTTCCCAGCAATCTTCATTCCAGCTGAAGACACGTCCAGACCGGCCTTCCTCATGATGCACTCAGCATATAGGTTAAATAGGCAGGGCGGCAGTATGCAGCCTTGTCTCACTCCTTTCTCAATCGGAAACCAAGCAGTAAGACCATGCCCAGTTCTGACTGTGGCCTCTTGCCCTTCATACAGGTTCCTGGGGAGACAGATGAGGTGATTTGGAACTCCTATCTCTTGGAGAGCTTGCCAGAATCTGTTGTGATCTACGCAGTCAAACTCTTTCGCATAATCAATAAAGCAGCAGTAGATGGGTTTCTGGAACTCTCTTGCTTTTTCCATGATCCAGCGAAGGTTGGCAATCAAGTCTCTAGTTCCTCTGCCCTTGCGAAACCCAGCTTGCACGTCCGGAAGCTCCCGATCCACATACTGCTGCAGCCTACCTAGGAGGATTTTCAACATCACCTTGCTAGCATGCGAAATAAGCGCGATCGTGCGGTAGTTGGAACAATCTTTGGCACTGCCCTTCTTTGGAATAGGGATGTAAACTGACCTCCTCCAATCCTGTGGCCACTGCAGGGTTGTCCAAATCTTTTGACATGATGTATACAGAACGTTAACAGCGTCGTCATGGTTGAGGTTTTGAAGCAACTCAACTGGAATGCCATCAATTCCGCTAGCTTTGTTCTTAGCAAGGCTGGCTAAGGCCCATTCAACTTCTCTCTTCAGGATGCCCGGCTCGAGATCAGTAATCACAACCGTCTTATGTTGGATTTGCACATCCGGGTCCTTCTTGTACAGTTCTTCTGTGTATTCCTGCCACCTCTTCTTAATCTCTGAGGCTTCCGTGAGGTCCCTGCCTCGTTTGTCCTTTATCACGCCCAGCTTAGCACAGAAGCTTCCTTTGATATCTTTGATTGTCTTATACAGAGCTCTTGTGTTCCTCAATTGGCTGTTGTCCTCAACTGCTTGGCACTGTATGTTCAGGAAGGCATTCTTATCTCTTCTTGCTATTTTCTGAAAATCCGCATTGAGAGCCTTGTATCCTTCTCTTTCCCCCATGCCTTTTGCCATCCTCCTTTCCTCAGCTATTTGCAAAGCCTCTTCAGATAACCAGTTTGCTTTCTTGCATTTCTTTTGCTTTGGAACTACCTTGTAGCAATTTCTAGTATTATATCACACAAATCAGTCCACATCTCTTCAGGCTCTCTGTCTTCTAGATCTAATTCTTGAAATCGATTCCTCACTTCAACAGCATATTCTGATGGAATTTGATCTAGATCATACCTGAAAGGCCTTCTAGTTTTCTGCGCTTTCTTCAATCGAAGCTTAAATTTGGCAACAAGAAGCTGATGATCGGTGCCACAATCGGCCCCAGGCGTTGTTTTTACTGCTTGTAGAGCACTTCTCCATCTCTGCCGGCAAAGAACATAATCAATCTGATTCCTGTGCAGACCGTCCGGTGAAGTCCATGTGTACAGGCACCGCTTGTGCTGTTGAAAATGAATATTCGCTATGGTAAGGTTATTATCTTGACAAAACTCTACTAGCCTCTGCCCAGCTTCATTGGCTTCACCAAGACTGAACTTGCCTGTAATTCCGGATATTTCTTCACTCCCCACCTTAGCATTCCAGTCTCCAATGAGAAAAAGGACGTCTGATGAGGGAGTGCGGTCTAAAAGGCTTTGCAGGTCAGCATAAAATCTCTCAACGTCAGCTTCTTTAGCAGTAGTGGTTGGTGCATAGACTTGGATAACTGTTATGCTGAAAGGCTGACCTTGGATACGAAGTGAAATCATTCGGTCGTTTTTGGGGTTGTACCCTTGCACTGCTTTGCCCATTCTTCTGTTTACTATGAAAGCGACCCCATTCCATCTCCTGGGTTCGTGCCCACAATAAAAGATATAATGGTCACCGGAATTAAATTCTCCCATTCCGCTCCACTTGAGCTCGCTGATACCCAAGATATCAATGTTCAATCTGTCCATTTCTCGCTTGACGACATCCAGTTTACCTTGCGTCATAGATCTTACATTCCATGTTGCTATGTGATATATCTCCTTGCAACATCGGACTTTCCGGTAGCTTCCAGACACATCCACAACTGAGCGTCTTTTTGGGTTTAGCCCAGCCGATTCATTCGTCCTGGAGCTACTAGGAATCGCCCTGTGATCATCCCCAGAAACATGTGGGACGCCTTCCAACCTGGGGGGCTCATCTTCCGGTGCCATATCATTAATGGTATTGTGACTGGTCATAGGGTTTTCTTGGCAGAAAATACTGGAGTGGGTTGCCATTACCTTCTCCAGTGAATCACATTTTGTCAGAACTCTCTGCCGTGAGCTGTCTATCTTGGGTGGCCCTACACAGCAGAGCTCACGACTTCATCGAGTTTTGCAAGCCCCTCCTCCACGACAAGGCAGTGATCCATGAAGGGGGAAAATGTTCAAGAGAATCTCTAAAGGCAGAGACATGTAATAAAGCAGGCCGCGCAAACCACGGGCTCAATATCGAAGAATTTATTAGAACATTCGTTCTCAACATTAAAACAATGTTGATGGCTTCCCGGGCAAAAGGCTGTGAACACAGCTTGACTAGGCAGGGAGCCAATTTTAGCAGCAGCGTCTTCACTTTCGAAATGCAATAAAGAAGCACCAATTCAGCCCAATTTAGTAGTATATATAGCAGCCAATATTCATTAGATAGTTTGTGCTGCCTGGGAAAGTAGTAATTACTAATTAATAGAGAACCAAATGTTGCCATGTGGTTGCAAGGGAAGATATGCATCTTCAAAAAAAAAATTCAGAGTTAACTGAAAAACTGAGTTTGATCAGGATTTAGGGAGCGTTTTCTGGGCATACAAGGTTTATGTGGCTCTTCTTCCTAGTTTCATTGCTACGCTTTGATTTGTGGTAATCAGAAATCACTACTGTAGGACTGATGCGGTCATACAAGAGAAATATGGGTAAATATTGAAAGTTTAACTACGCGTTCTTTTCCGTCATGCCACGGCCCTCTATTGCTGTTTTGCAATTTATTCCCGATTTTCGGCTGTGATAAAAATATACTTCAAGTTATGAACTCCATTTGCCTCCATGCTCTAAGTTTTTTATTCCACTATTCATGTAGTGAGGCCCTGCAGGTTTCGCTGTATGTAAATTCCACCATGTCATCGACAGAAAGAAGGTGTACGGCTCGCTAAGCATTCTCAGGACAGAGGATCAGCTTTAGAGGCGCGGATGTGGCCACCTGCAGTAAAATCACCTTCAGAATCAGTGTAAGGTGTAATAAAATATCATTGCCATCTTTATCCTTGCTTGCTTCATTGAAAATCTATAAAGCAAGATGCATATTATGAAAGCAGACTCATTGGCGTGAGACCTTAAGAAACAACATTTATGTACAGAATGTTTTCAGAAACAAACAGAAACAAATGGGAGCATGGATATGGCTGAAGAATATAGGTACTAAAAAACGGGTGCGCGAGCCGTGGTCTCGCCAAGCAAGCGACAAAACCAGTATCTCCTAAATACGCCGGGTTATTTCGAAAAAATGGAAAAGGTTAAAAAAAAGAAACAACATCGGTCTCCACTGCACTGCAAACATGCGGTTGACGCGCTAGACTGGAACGCCAAGGATAAAAGAGAAGAAGGGTCAGGGCTTTAACGCGACAAGACAAAAAACACTGCGGTGCGAACAGGGCGAGTGATACGACCAAAGCGCTAACCGCGGTACATGAGACATTGCTCCTCATGTAGCGACAACTCACGCAAATACGCCTAAGGCCCGTTTCACATGATGCGGCTTTTTCCCTGCGACGCTGCAATTCTCGTCCGTCTAGGCGCAGATTGAGCGTCGCTCCTCCCGCAGAGGCGTTTCCAACAGGTTGGAATTCAGTCGCAGCGTTGGCGTGGTCGTTCAGCAACTGACCAGGGAGAACCCGAGGAGAGCCGCGACGTCATGTGACGTGTGGTGACGTGAAACGAAATTCAGAAGTACAAGATGCCGGGCTAGTTGGTACTACATAATGAAACAATACAGCGCAAGGAACGGGACAAAACATGAAGAAAAAGAAACACGGAGTTGTTAGTCAGCGCCCATGTCCATGTTTCTTTTCCTACGTGTTTCGTCCCTTTCTTTGCGCTGTTTTATTTCATTATGGCATGAAACGGCCTGGCGGGGCTGGCACGCCCAGTATCGAAGGAAAGCGCGCGCCCCTACGAGGCACTGTTATTTTAACGTCCGAGTGGCATCATTCGACGCAGCAACGTGCAAAGGTAAATCTGTACGAGTGCTTCTTGATAAAGAACGCGTGATGAAGAGACATAGCACGGGCTCCAAATAAGGCCATTTTTTTTTTTCAGAATAATCAAGAGCGACATATAACTTTTTTCCACACATTCTATAGTGCTTGCAGTGGGGCATAGTTTTGATTGCGTTGTTTGTGCAGGATAAGTATTCCCGCCAAAGCAGAGCCCGAGGGAATTGTGACCGCGAGAGGGTTTGAAAATGAACGAAAAACTCTAAGATCTGCACCACATTACACTACGCTATACTAGAAGTCTATGCTAGAGATGCCTATTAGCCTCGAGTTCGAGCACAGTCCCCAACTAGTATCATGGTGGCGAACCCTACCCAGTGTGGATGCGTGTTCGCGTCGCCCGACAGCCCGCAGGGATTTATGTGCGCGCGTGAGTGCGTTGTGTTTATTCCACGGCTACTGTGCGCTCTTGCTTATTTATCTGCCTCTTGCAAAAAATATATGAACAAACTATTACCCCCACGCTTTATTAAAAAAAATACTTGTCCATATCAAAGTATGTCATGCTAGAAAGGACGAATCATCAGTCGCGGTGTTCGGCGCTTGAGATTCTTTGACAAGCGGTGTTTGAAATGAAGCACTGCTGTCGTTAGGCGCCGTGTCAAAGCAAAACAGCTGCCGTCAATACAACTTATTACAAATGCTCAAAAAATGTATATTCCCGCTTCTGCTTGGAATGCCGCAAATGCTAGAACATGTGACCGCAGACTGCTGTATATCAAATTCTAGTTTAAACACGCCACTCTGTGCCTTCGGTATCCGCGATAAAGTTGTCTGAGCAATTCTTTTTTTTTTCTTTTTTTTTTTTTTTTTGCCGCGTTTGTCGCGGTGTCTCAGTGGTAGGGCGCTCGACTGCTGATTCCGAGAACGGGGGGTTCGATCTGGGTCGTTTCGAAAGGCGCTCCTCGGCTGTGGAATTTGATTGCACGTTAAACAATCCCACGTGGTCAACGATACCGAGGTCCGCTCCTACATCATCCGTAATATAGCTGATGTCGCACGTTAAACCCATATATGCATTTCATTTTTTTTTTTTTTTCGTTCAAGGATTCTGCGCATCCGTAACAGTGATAATGAGCGCATTTCGCTTTAGAGAAATGCCACAATGTTTGAGAAATAAATCTTCGCAGCACCTGTTACATTATATATTACATAATACACATAGATCGATGCACACTGGTAGCCGATTAGATTCATTAGAACCCCTTTTCGTCTGTGCTGTCTTTCGAGCAAACTGGTTGTTTCTGATAAGGGGAGTAAAATAGCCTTATAAGGGCATAATCATCGGTGTTTAGTTAGGGAATACATATTTATCTTATGATAATATGAACTCCATTTCTTTCAGGATAGCTTTATATCAAGCACCTGTTTTGGAAGTAAATGACAAAACCACCCCAAGTACTGCTCAACAATAATTACAATGATACAGAAATTATCCTTTAAAATTTCTTGCCAGAACATGACAGGTCGTTTACAAAGTGTTCGCAGCTGCTGATTGGTAGCGTGCACTTTAACGTTACTGAAAATTAATCGTTGATAGTCATAAATTTTGTCAAGTGTGGAAACGTTCTGTATCATGGTGAATATCATTGGCATTGAAAAAAAAAATAATTACGCTGGTAATTTGCCATTTATTTGGAAACATCACACACATCAGTCATTCCTTACACTTCTCTCGGTTTCAGGAACTCATTTAGAGTAATTTCACAGTGCAACACCAGATTATCTGCTGCAAGAAGCATCCGCCTTGTTAATTGTGAGCTCGTCAGACTCAGTCCACTTCTTGCACTACACGT
This sequence comes from Amblyomma maculatum, assembly GCA_023969395.1. NCBI lineage: Eukaryota > Metazoa > Arthropoda > Arachnida > Ixodida > Ixodidae > Amblyomma > Amblyomma maculatum. Next base: position 836,100 of record JAJIZL010019351.1, on the reverse strand, counting down.
GAGCAGTCAGCTTTCCTGTGCGGCGAGGTTTCCTGTACAGTGTTGGCGTAATCTCATTTTTGGGGAATACTTGTGCCTGGTTGTCTAGCCAGAGTTGATGTCCACTCAGTCTACAGCAATTCGCCGGGCAGTACGCTGTAAGTGCTGCATTTCCCCTGCTTACTCCTCGAGTCAAGTAAGATATAATGAACCAGGCTGCATCGATCGAATCTAAAGTACTGGAGATCAGAGCACGAACCTTGATCTCCGTGGGCTCGGCACTAAAGTTGCCTGTCTCACTCGTGTAAGACACGCGCAGGCTGTTGAAAAGGCGATAGGATATGCCATGTTCAGGCCCAAGTATCAGTTGAAGCCTGTGAGCGCCGTACAACGCAAAAAGCGTGCAAAGCGGTGCCTTTTAATTTAAAAGACGGGTGTTGCGTGCCTTGTTTTCCTCTAATCGACGTGTCTATTTTTTTTTTTGCTGCATTGGAGAAATTCACGTATTTTGTTTCTGCTTTCTGCAATATTGGAACACTCTAACAGTAAATCGCTAGTGCATTGCATAAGACATGTTTTCACCGACAACAAACCTGCCGTAAAGTCGGAAGCAGACGTACGCCGCTGGATGAATGGATGGATAGAATATAGGAGCGTCCCTTTTGAAACGTGGTGGTAGCAGTTGCTATCATACTCATTCTCCCCCCCCCCCCCCCCCCTATATCGTACTAACTTTTTTTAGATTGGATGGCTATACCATCATTCAACTTATTGAAGTTTTCTTCCTACATTACTAACATTACGTCACTTTTCTACGTTTTGCTGCGGGCGCCTCCAGCTGCCGATCCCCACAATAGGAGCGACGGTGGCGCGATCTCTACGTCGATCTTGCGGCGAATAGCGCTGATCTTGGAAGAAAGAGACAGTCATTATTATCTCGCTCCTGGGAATTCTAACAGCCAGGCCTGACCACACTTAGTTCGTTTCGGTTTTCTTGAGTAAAGAATGATCCAAGGCAAATGGACTGCACCGTGCCGCCTTGAGTGCACCTGTCCCGGGCACGTGACAACAGTCCGTAAACGATGTTTATAGACACGCTGTAATCGTTTCCTACAGGTGTACTGTACAAGAGAGATAAAAATCGAATTGGATTTTGTAATTCCGTAGCCTGGTTGCAAATTACTGGATAAACAGGGCAAGTGCTTAGTGAAAACATTCACTGAGAGCTATCATGCCCGTCCCTTCCCTCATCTTTCCTTCTTGCCTTCTCTATCTTGACATATATACAGGACGTTCCACGTCTGCCACAATGGAAGAGGGTGGTGCTGGTGACAACTTTCATGTTTTGGTAATGGGCACCATTAATACGCAAGAAATAGAAGGCTGGACAGCCATCAATGTATACTTCGGCTGGTAAGAGCACCGGACGCAATTTTCGGAGGTAGTAGGCTCGGTTCGCACCATCAGTATCGCAATCCTACCAACTGCGCTCGGATGAGCTGGCCGGGCTGCCAGTGTTATGAGCCTTAGGGATATAAACACTTGAGTTGCAGTGAGATCGAGCGAGGACCCGGAGGCCTGTGTGCGTTGAATTCCTACGTAATAATAAAGTTGTTATCTCTGTTCCCGTTTTCGGCGTTTTTTTTTTCTACCTTGTATATAGTGAGAGACCGGAAAGCGTGGCGTGACATGGTCAATAGGGTCACGAAGAGTCGGACACGACTGAACGACTGAACTGAACTGATATAAACATACTTCACTCTAATTTGATTACAGTAAATATCCAGGTAAATACCAATGAAGTTTAAAAAAGAATTTTAGGTTTGCTTTGGCCTTTTCGATTGTAGGTTTCTTTCTGTGGTACACACACACACACACACATACGTATGTATATATATATGGCATCGCAAATGATTTGTTGCACCATCTATCTACTACCACTCCAATCCTCCGTTTACTAGAGCGGCAGTATTATGGCAGTGGCCCTATTGCAGCAGACAACTCTTCTACTGATGGCTTCGAAACAATGTTCGCACCAACCAAGCTTTAAATGAATTCGGTATTATCTCTAGAATAACCAACTGACTCAATCAGAGAAATAACTCAAGTTACCGACATTCTAGTGGAAATTAGGAAGAAGAAATGGGCATGGGCAGAACATGTAGCTCGAAGAGAGGATAACCGATGGTCACTTAGGGTAACAAACTGGATTCCAAGGAAAGTTAAGCGTAGCAGGGGGCGGCAGAAAGTTAGGTGGGCGGATGAGGTTAAGGAAATTCGCGGGGGTCAGGTGGATGCAGCTAACACATGACCTGGTTAATTGGAGAAATATGGGAGAGGCCTTCGTCCTGCAGTGGGTGTAGTCAGGCTGATGATGATGATGATAATGAACCAACTGACGAGTTTTCAACTTTTTCATGCGGCCAGAGACGTTGCAGAAGTACAAGTTCGAGAACGTGATGACCCTAGACAAGCCATCGTGGGGTTACCGGCGCAACGCGCAGCTCAAGGACTTCGTTACCGAGCACGAACTGGTGGTCACTCTGGTGGAGACGGTCAGCTGTGGAGGCAACCTACTCATCACTCTCGGCCCCACGCACGACGGACGCATCCCGATGGTGTTCGAGGAGCGGCTCACTATTCTGGGCAGCTGGCTAGCGCTGCACGGTGAAGCCGTATACAACAGCAAGCCCTGGGCTGCCCAGAATGACTCTGCCTCCAGCGACGTCTGGTACGCTGGCATATTAAGGCGAAAGCCTTTAATAGCTAGCGCATGCTGTCGTGGACAAAATGTGTCCCGCTTTTGCGGCGGCTCTTATTGGCCGAGGCGGGATGACGTCATAGAGGTCTCGACCAATAACAGAGTATGCGCGAATACGTGCCTAATATGGCCATATTCCAGTCAATGATCAATGACAAATTAATGACTGATTAGGTACTATTTAATGAATAATTACGTAATTCATTAGGTAACAAGTAATGGTTATTTGAATAAATGTCCCCTTAATGCCTGACTAATTAACCTACTAATGATTAATTATTTGATTCATTACTAATTAGTGTAAGTTGTGCAGCAGAATGCGGAACTCAGGCTTTCGCCTTTCACTACTTTAGTCGCTAAAGTCCCTTGTAACTTTTGAAAAAATATGCTCCAGCAGAGTCCGCTTGAGAGCAACAATCTTGATCATTTCTTTTTTCGTGTTTCTAATCAAACTAAATTCCAAGGCAAAAAAGGAGGATGTGCAGGAGTCTATCGATAAACAAGCTACCCCACTAATGCTTGGTACTGGCGCAGCAGAGATATGAGCTGTGTCAACCTTGCGTCTATAGAACCAGCATCGTATTGTTTTTTGTACTTTCGTCGGTACGGTTAACGTGGGCGTATGCAAATTAACGATTCATATGAGCCGACTAGAAATGGATAGGTTAACAAGCGCGATCCCGCTTGGGCATGCTCGAAGAACTTCATAAGCCATTCGACTGTTTTTACCGCCTCGGTCTTCTTTTACCTTTGATTCTCATTTTCTTACTGGAAACACCTACGCCACTCATGTTGCCGACGGCTGCCTAACGCCTGCTTAGGTATTTTTCTTTGAATCTTTAATTATCAGAACATTCCCGTTACGCGCTAGACCCTATTTCTCTTAGCTCACATCTCCTTCTACTTAATCCCTATGGTCTCCACCTGTTTGCACCCTCTTCCACTGACCTTTAATCCTCATCGTAAAAAACAAGATACCAATGCCGCAAAATCCCGGGACGGTTGTTTGGCGGTGGTGCTGTAAAGAAAAATGTTGGAAGACTTTTGTCAACAATTCGCCGAGGGACATCCATCCGTATCTACACTGAACCCCTTAAGAAACCTTCAACTTTCAATTCGTACAGCACCTACATGATCCCAAAGCATACGTTCTCGATAGCCCCCATTTGTCGGCTTGCGCCATCCTGCTCTCAGCTGCGATACTTAAGATTTACGCAATACCACCACCATTATCAATTTTTCACTGTATTTGGCCTGACGTCAAAGTGACGTCAGCACAAGATGAAAGCAGCAAGCTCTCAATTTAGCACAATACAAGGTCGTGGGTCCTGTCGTCGGCCGGAGTGATAGCCTCCGCCACTCGCCGCACGCTCCAGCTGAGCATTGATTGCAATGTGCACGGAATAAAGATTCCTTGTCGCCTATTAGTCTATAGTTCCGTATTTTGAATGAACATTTGAAAGCCCCAGTCACGTTACTTACCAACCGGAAGAATATCAGGGGCCTAAACTGATTAGGATGAAAAAATGAATAATGGGTCGAGAAATCTCCAGCATGACGGTGACAGGCGGTAGCTGGCAGCTAATATGACCGTTGCAGTGATTGGGCGTAGGGTCGCCTCACGTTACGGTTGTTAGCAGCTGTCAACTCGAGCCTCTTCTTTCATATGGAAGAGTGACATCAGAATCAGCCTTCCAGGACCAACGCAATCTCAGTCGGACACTTTACCCCTATGCCGAGCAGGCACGTTCACGAGGCTTTGGTATGGCTTGGGTTGAAGGTTTAACGTCCCAGAGTGACTCGGGCTATCAGATATGCCGTAGTGAATGACTCCAGAAATTTCGAACACCGGCGGTTCTTTTACGTACACTGACATCGCACAGCACAAGGACGCCACTGCGTTCCGCCTCCATCGAAACGCAGCCGCTGGCAGTCGCGGTCGCACTCGGGTAGTCTGGAACAGTTATCGAGAATCTTAACCACTGCACCACCGCGTTGAGACAGTTCATGGGGCATGGTTAAAAGCGGACTTTATATGTCGGATGGTAGCTTAAGCTATCGTGTCATGCCGTTAAAGGCGGAACTTTAGTGTCCTTAATACTTTTTTCGCCTTTTCACTTACCTTTTCAGATAGTCGCAAGTCATTTTCATCCTATTTAATTTATTTACAATAAGGACAATCGGAGATATAGAGCTGAGTGAGGGAAAAACGAAATACACATGTGTTCCACCCAGAATAATAGAGAGATTCACACGCAGCGCTGACGGACACGACGGAGACAAGAACGTGATTTCAGTCGGAGCTAGTTTTTCGAGAATGTTTACAAAATGATTGTTAATTTTGCAGCGTATCACATCAAATTTAATTTTGTGTTCTAAGGGGGTCCACGAATAAGCAGTGATAATAAAAAGCGACTGCACCCCGCCGGGGTGGCGCAGTGGTTACGGCACTCGACTACTGTTCCCAAGGACGCGGGATCGAATCCCGGCCGCGGCGGCCGCTTTTTGATGGAGGCGAAAAGCAAGGCGCCCGTGTGCTGTGCGATGTCAGTGCACGTTAAAGAACTCTAGGTGGTCGAAATTTCCGGAGTCCTCCACTACGGCGTCTCTCATAGCCTGGGTCGCTTTGGGACGTTAAACCCCACAAACCAACCAAACCAACCACAAAACGACTGCTTCAGATGTTCATTGGTGAACTAAATTTTGTGAGAAAGATATAAGCAAGAAATTCAAGAAGGGAAATAAAACCCATGTTAACTTTTGTAGTCAGTTTTACACGGGCATGAAGGTGCCAAAGTTATTTGTTCTGTGTGGAGGATCCTGAACAGAGTAGTGCTCAAAAATATAACTTAGAAAAGAAGATGAAAATACGAGGAAACAGGAGGTAATATCGAAACAGGTGCATGAAAAGGATTGCTTAAGTGCACTTGCTTCTCCCACTCCCACAAAATTATAAGTTCCTTAGACGAGAGGTGTATTCCATTGGGCTAAAGTTAAAATTTCGACTTCATTTGGTGTTTTGTCATAGGTTTGATACTCATGACAGTTGCGTGAGACAAAAGCATTTAGTGAATGGCAAATCACAGAAATCACAAGATAGCCTGTCCCACTGTCCACTTTGGCAATCAGCACTCTCCGTACTTCGTCACCTTATCCTAGAGGCTGCCTCCTTCAGCCAATACCAAAGCGCGATCGCTGGTCGGAAAAAAATCGGGGTGCTTGCCACAAGGCATAAAAAGCTCCTGTGGCAAGATTCGTCCTCGAAACAAATTGGGAGGGCGAAATTGATGCATAATGCAAAGAGCACTCTCTCAACGCTAAACAGATGGGCTTCCTTACCGCGTGCTCTTGCCGTTGGAAGCGAACGGGAACCAATGATGACGAAAATATTCCAAGCTCATTGATAAAGGCTGGTTAATATGTGGGGTGAAAGGCTGCACGATGACTAGATATCTGAAGCAGTGGCCAGCGAAGCTGCGGTCTGCGTGGCGCTCCGATTTCAAATCCTCCATAAGGCTGTCTTTTTTGCTCTCTCTTGGAACAGCGGAGAAGCACAGGACTCTCGAAAGTTCTTTTCCGACTTGGGGTTCGGATAATGATGCTTTGAATGCTTGTACTTTCCAGATCTCTGCATGTCGAAAATTGCTTACCGCGAGCTCCGACTGGAATTCATCCCCTCGTTCGAAAGAAGCAGGTCAATCTTGGTCGCAATTTACCATCCGCCGAAGGTCCTCCTTTCCGCTGCGATGATGCGCTTTAGATTGAATCTTCGCTTTCAGTTCCAGTAGCGGCTGGTTACGGTGAGCACTGTCCGCCGTTTCTTTTTCCCGCGTCGTTTTCCGCCCGCTGGGCTATGCTTCACTGATGCTTCTAGAATCGGGGACTCATTTGTCGAAACTCGCAGGGATGCTCGTCAACGTCTTGTTTATCGGAGTCGCCTGTTAAACGGCCCTCAAATCAGTTAAAGCTAAAAAACAAAAACAGAAGAACTAAAATCCACAAACTATCTCGATATTGTGCAAAAACAAAAACAAACTCAATTGCCGAAAGCAAAATCTGCTAGTCATAACCATCCCCAGATACGATCGCTGGATTGTTGAATGTGCACGGAAAGAACGAGTGGAGACCTAGCACAGGAACTGAACGGGATCGCATAGGACCTGCACACACGCACACGTGCAAACAGAAATGCAATACATCGTATTAAACGAACACGATTGCTCTAAAGCGCACGCTGTATTGAATCCTGGTGAATGAACAGCGCCAAGGCCACTGAGGATAAAGCGGCAGTTTGCAGCGCCAACGGCAAGGGCAATAGTCGCGGTGGTCACAGTGGCTAAGTGCGTCAATTTCTCGCACAATACACAAAACTTATAATTATGACGACTAAGACAGCACTGCACTGAATTTCATCGAGGCAACAGTGTAAACGCCGAGAGTAAGCACAACCAAGGCGGCAACAAGAGCATTAGCGGAAGTAATTTTACGATTCTAGTCTGTACACGGGGCCCCATACTCCGCCCGGTCTGTACACAGCAACTATAACGCCGTTGCAAGCTGGCGCCTGGACAAGATGGTCTCCTGACTGAAAAAAAAACACGCAAATTCCACCACACTTTTCTCTCAGGGCATTACACGGGCGGGGCCTCTCTTGAGCTTCACTTCCTTCGGGCCGCTACCGCTTTCTCCGCGCTAGTGAAATGGAAAGCACCAGCCCAACGAGCATTGCAACGGCATTGCCCACGGGGAGACGCTTGTTGGAATACGTACACACGCGCGCGTGGCGACTGGAAGCGCCAGTCACACAGATCAGTTAGCTGAGCCAAGACAGAAAAAACGGTGCTCGTCTCTTTAAAGTGAGACGCGTGAATTTGATAAAAATCTTACGGTCAAACTCAAGAAAGGAAAAACAAATGTTTACAAAATAAGTGAAAAAGCAAACTAGAACAGCAGGGGCCCATGCACAAGCAATGTCGCATGATTCTGATGGAGGGGGAGGGGGGCTGCGGCGTATTGATGGCTTTTGGGATTACTGGAAACAAAATGTTTGAGAACCCTACTCTATAATCCTCTGATGGCCATCCTCCAGCGAAACCAGCCTCAAGGTCAGAAGCCCAGTTAGGAGAGAATTGTACGTGCTTAAATATTTTAATAAAAAAGCATTTGATAGCCCATGACTGGCGTGCACAGAATCTGTAGACAGTCCTTGTCAGGAGAACGTGTTCGCATGAACTGTCAATCATTCGTTGTATGTAATAATATATTTGGTACCCTACGTAATTTAAGTATGGTCAATTAAAAATATGTTCGGCCTGCGAATTACGATCGACTCTCATCCCATATAATTGGACCCCTGGGCCCCCAAAATTGACATCGTCAGGATCTGTCCAAAGTGAATGTCTAACGGAGGCTAATTTGAATAGAGCCATTTTAGTGGTTACCTCTAACTTTGGAATGGTAAGCGCAAACGTTTATCCCATGGAACCTCAAAATTTCACCTCGTCTGAATTTTACCAAAATCGATGTCTAACCAAACTCCAATCAGGCCAACTCAGTGAAGATCAGCGAACTTAAATGCCCCTCAACCTACTCCAGCCCCTGAAATTTCGCCTCCTTGGATCTTCGAAACCTGACTCGTCCGAATTTGTTCAATTGATGTCTCACCTAATATGGATATGATCAACGCAGTGGGGGCTTGCAAATTTAAGTGAGCCAACCCCAAACGCTGGCCACCCCTGTACAACCGAAGTTTGACTTCTAACATTACCAAAATTGATATGCAACATAATCTGAGCATGGCCAACTCGATAATGACTCTGAAATTCTAGTAGGTCACCCAAAAATTATTTTCCTTGACCCCCAAAATTTGCCTTCGCTTGAATTTGACCACTTAAACGACGACCGAGTTACGAAACGGAGCAACAAAACGCTGGACTCATAACGGAGCGAGGCAAGGAACTCGAAATTCTTACGCATATCTTCACGTAAGCAGACGTAAGTGCCCTCTGGTGTTTTTTCAATTTTTAACGAGAACTGGCGAAATGAACCACATTCAAATCACCTGAATATAACTCGCCCAATTTTATAATTTAGTTGAAACTAGGTGGTGGACTGCAAGCTCCAAGTGTGACAAGCAATGAATTAGAAGTTTTGATCCGTTACCATTAGGAACACAATAAAAGCACAACTACCTGGCATCGATGTCTGCACAAAAAAGGTGAAGGAAGCCTTCTTATTCACTTGTAAAGGAGAAGAAAGGGATAGCAAACTAAGGAGTCGACAAATATGCTGGGAAAAAACGACTACGAATAGAAATGGAATAAGAATTGAATCAGACTAGGAATAGTGCCGGAATGGGAATCGTGTAGTGAATGAAGTGCATCAGAATAAAGAGTAGCACAGAATCACAATTGCAATAAAATGGCGCGTGAAAAGAGAACGTTGTTGCAGTTCATAATTTTTTTTTTTCGCTTCCCCTTTTCCATCAACGTCCCTCTCGCTTCTTCCCTGCAGAGCTCCTCTATACAATGCTTCGGTCTGTCACCAATGTTTCACAGAAAAGCTAATCGACGGAATTTTGGACAGTGTTCATTCTGCGCAGAGGATGAAGAATGGGCATCTAGGGAGATGATTACACTTGGCTGTCTGCATAAAATTCACTGAACGTTATCGAACTAAATGCGATACTAACGATCGATGCATTTTCCTTCAATTTAGGACGACGATAGGCCCGTTATGGAGTAGAAGCGCATCAGAAAAATTAAGTAATAATCCATTGAGAAAATCAATATCTTTATCAAGAGTGCTCGTATCATACTTTCTAGCGGCGACAGACTCCCCATTTCAATTGGCTATGGCTGGTTGGTACGAGGCAAAATTTGTAATATTAATGTTGAGGCGAAAGCCTTGGCTTTTGCGCACCTCGTACAGAAACTGTAATCATAAAATTCCATCGCACTACGGCGTCTCTCATAGCCTGAGTTGCTTTGGGACCTTAAACCCCACAAACCCAACCAAACCAATCCCCACCCGAGCGCGCAAACCACTACTCCACGCCTGGCTCTTTTCTTTGTCTGTAGTGTAAGGATGACAGTAGCGATGACAATGAAGCTTCTTCTAAAGCGAGGCACTGCTGCGTCCTGCTTTAACAGTGCCCTCAAGAAATAATGTTTCCATAATGTTGGTGGCAGTTTTTCAATCCAGGCTGACAGGCTCAATACTTCTGGTTATCCCCTTCATAATCTCGCCTCTGTAGCTGAGGGGAGGTAAATGAAGTTTGAAATGAGGCACGTCCTCTAATAATAATAATAATAATAATAATAATAATAATAATAATAACAATAATAATAATAATAA
>JAJIZL010019351.1:752572-817361 GCA_023969395.1 Amblyomma maculatum | reverse complement strand
CATACCATACCATACCATACCATACCATACCATACCATACCATACCAATAGAATACCATGCTATTTCGGAATAATTTGGAAAGTCGTAATTGCTGCACTGTGCTTCTGAAAGGAAAACTGTATGTGATCCGGAGGGTGTATGAACCAACATACCATACCAATAGCATACCAGGCTATTTTGGAATTTCTTCGGGAATGTCGTAATTGCTGCACTGTGCTTCTAAAAGTAAAACTATATGTTATCCGGAGGGCCGATGAAGCAATACATTCGGCCGAAAATAAAATGCGAAGGTCGCAAATGAAAAGCTCTTATAGAAGAAAAAGTGGTAAGTTATAAAAATACACAAGCGCCCCATTGGGTACATGAGAGAGTCTTTGAAAGAATCACTATGCCCGCGAGGAATGCGCAAATGCTGCGTAATGTGCGCCACTAACTGGATTTTGAGGCAGAGGATAGTAATCGGCAGCGACTTCGTGTAGGCTTTTTCTCTCTCTCAAATAAACACCCTAACATATTTGATTCTCCTCAACAATATTTGAAACTTAGAACCTTCAATAGAAAGTGCAGTAAAGACACAAAGGAAATGGTATAGGTAAGCCTTTTGTATCATCTTCCGTGTGGAGACTGGCCAGACAATAGTTTCACGCAAACAGTACTTCCTATTACTCAAGTTAGCCGTCATTCTTGAAACATTCGAGAAATCAAGGGAAAAAGTGTGAAGGACATGAATTTCAACAAGATCACCACACGAGCAGAATAAAGGAACGAAATAGTTCACTCTGTGTAAAATTTTAAATTACTCTGGCTCTCGGTGAAATCGTTTTCGAGGTCAATACACTGTTGCCTGGGTCTTGTGCGACGACATGCGATGACGACGACCTCGCATGTGACGTCAGTGGGCCCGCGATGATAGAATTCTCGAAATGATGGCGCTATATGCACGGGGAATAATAGCTCGATATGTGATGCTACTGCGGTGAGCAGCAGCAGTAGAAAGCAGAAATTTCAACACGGGTAATTTCCGGGAAATCATCGCACGAACGCAACGTCCGCCAATCACCTCCCCCCATTAGCGCAACTCGATGTTGTGCACATCGCTTGAATTACATTTTCTTTTTCGTCGCTCTTTAGGGAGGTAGTGTTCCGACTCTTCCCACGTTTTGCGTATCATCCCTCTTCTCATTAGCGAGGCTCCCGCTGTTCCCCTCAACATCCGGCGATTAGAGAATTGATGCCGAATCCAAAGACGGTCGTCACCCCCTGCTGACTATCGGCGAATGACTTCGGGTTTTCAGAGCGTAAAAGTCACAACGGCCATTGACGGTTTCGGCTCGGTCACATCCGTCCATGGCCTTCCTTTGAGCACCTTGCGTTGAACTCGAATTTCGCTCGTCCTGCCGAAAGGTGTTGACGTTCGCGAACGCTGACACCGACCGAAAGAGTCGGTCGCTGTTACGACACAAGGTGGGAGTCGGTCATCGCACCTTGAAAGACGCAGCTAGGTTTGTGCCCCTGGCCACTGCGCTGTGCGTTCTTGGAATAAGTTTTAAAATTTGCTTATAACTTTTTTGCTCTTTATGCAAGCTTCTGATATGCGTTCTCATAAAAAAATAGTGTTCAGTCATATTGCATTACAAATGTATGAGGGCGATGTTGGGACATTCACTTCGTTCAAGCCAACTCCTCGACCTTAAATAAAGCAGGGTGTCTAAGCTAACTTTATTCAAGGGTTAAGAAATGAAACATTTGAAGTGGGCCAGAGAAACCACTGTATACAGCTGCCAGCCATCTGGCGCACAACAGGAATTACTTTTGCAATTAACAAATTAGTTATAAGAATATTTTTTTAATTTACTAATAATTGTTTTTAGACAATAAATGGACTTGCAGAAATAAAAAGCACCTCCCAAACTACCTTTTCATCTATTTCCGATAAAGAAACCCACACGTGTATCGTTTTTCCAAGTTCTAAACGAAGCCCAAGAAATAAAAAATTAATATCACCTGACGGGCGCATTCGTGCGCCATGATTGTGCTGCTCTCAACCTAGGTTTCAGTGAACGAAATAGGTTGCGGCCTTGGCTCTACGACACTTTTGCAGCGACAGGCCGATATGAAGATGATATCCTCAGTCAAAATGGCACATACCCACGTCGGGGGATTGGCCTGAGTAGATTGCAGGTACTAAATGCAAACAGTCAAGGAGGGGAGTATTTAGTTAAGTATGGGTGTTTAACAATGATTTATAAAAAAATAAAAAGGAAAAGAAAAAGCAACGAAATCTCAACTGTCATAGGATTCTGCCTGATGAAGTTGTGGAATCATGAACAGAATTGCACACTGTTTTCAAGGCATATCCCGCGACGCTTGCCTCGACAACAGGAATGGTTAGAGGAAGCCCTTATGTAGAAAGGGAAGTCGCTAAGTAAATGTTACGGATAGATGCGAACTGCCGGCAGAAGAGGAAAAAATGGTATATCGATTCAGTTTCTCTACAAGACTCGCAAAGATTAGTAACGGATGGATCCAAACGACATAAATACAGATTTAGTTGCGGTATTCTGTAGCACAAGAGAGTCATACACACCTCGCTGAATTTAAGTAGATGGTATTAGGTATGGTAGCGAAATACATTAGGTAGCGAAATTAGGTAGCGAAATACTGGAAGTAGTAGGCGAATATGTCTACTTAGGACAGGTAGTAACCGCAGATCCGGACCATGAAAAGGAAATAACAAGAAGAATAAGATTGGGATGGATCGCATTTGGCAAGCACTCGCAGATTATGACTAGCAGCTTACCGGTATCGCTCAAGAGGAAAGTATACAACAATTCCATCTTGCCTGTACTCACCTATGGGGCTGAAACGTGGAGGCTAACCAAGAGAGTTCTACTTAAGTTGAGGACAACCCAGAGGGCAATGTAACGAAAAATGGTAGGGGTAACATTAAGAGATAGGAAGCGTGCAGAGTGGGTCAGAGAAATAACTCAAGTTACCGATATTCTAGTGGAAATTAAGAAGAAGAAATGGACATGGGCAGGACATGTAGTGCGAAGAGAGGATAACCGATGGTCGCTTAGGGTAACAAACTGGATTCCAAGGGAAGGAAAGCGTAGCAGGGGGCGGCAGAAAGTTAGGTGGGCGGATGAGGTTAAGAAGTTCGCAGGGGTCAAGTGGATGCAGCTAGCACAGAACCGGGTTAAGTGGAGAAATATGGGAGAGGCCTTCGCCCTGCAGTGGGTATAATCAGGCTGATGATGATGATGATGATGATGATGATGATGATGATGATTAGGTATAGGGCGGGGGCTCGGAACAAGAGGTCGATCAAGGTCGGACTTCGCTACAAAATCTGCCCTAGCTCTCATTAGATGTAATGCCACAGTGACCTGAGACCCAGTGAAAACGTACTTCTGGAATATGAGGGGGAAACAAAAGTAAAGGGAATGACAAAGCAGAGTTTACTTCGTATGTTCGAGCGCTGCCAACACATATAGGCTGTCAAAAAGCAAATTAACCTTAGAGATATTACTTGGAATCTTTATTAAGGGCGGCTTAATGGCCAGAAACTGAGCAACAAAAATAGGTGTATAATCAGAGACCCGAAATGAATAACTCCATTCAAGAGCGTGGGAGTATATGCAAATAGCTGCTTTTTCATTCTGCTGGAAGGCATCTGTAAAAATGCCAACATGGTTCGGACAATTCTCTAAATAACCCTGTTTAAGGTCATTTAACACATTGGCAGACAAATTCTTAGTATTCCCTGGGAGGGTGCCATCAAATGAGACTACAGTACCGTGCAGCGGTTTCGACAGCAGGGAATTAGTAAACACAATCTGAGGGAGCTTATAGCTAGGCCAAATATTGTCAAAGAAGTAGGATGGGTAAGTAAAATATGGGGTTAACCAATCCAGGGCAGTCACCAATGACGGTAAAAACGTTCACACAGTGAAAAGCTAAAACCGCAAATTTAGATGAGGTATCTGAGCTTCAAAGTACAGCATAGCATTAGCCACTGATTTGGGTAGACCTAAGCACAGGCGCAGAGCTCGTCGTTAGATATGTTTGCGGTAGTTTTTTCGTCCGCTTCAGGCAGTCGGCGTATGCGATGGTGCAGCCCGCAGCGAGCTCACCGCGCTGGCTGCAACAATCGCCAACATATCAGTCTACCGCTGGGACTGGGCTGTCGAGTCACGGCTGCAGCTAATTTCGTTCACTCAAACCACGATTGAAAGCACAACAATCGTGGCGCACGAATGCGTTAGTCACGTGATATTTTTTTGTATTTCGCGGGCTTTCTTTCGTACTTGGAAAAATGATAAACGTGAGGCTTTCTTTACCGAAAATAAATGGAATGGGGGTTTCAGTAGATGCTCTACAACTTTTCGAATCACACTTATTGTCTAAAAACAACACTTAGTAAATTTTAAAATGTTATTTTAATTACTGATTAGTCAATTGCAAAATAAAAGAAATTCTTGTGGTTCGCCAGATGGCTGGCAGCGGTATACAAGTGGTTTCTTTGGCCTATCTCAAATGTTTTGTTACCCCTTGGCTGAAGTTAGCTTGGAGCCCCGGTGTAATGTAACTGATATCATTGATCAACTGCTTGAACGCGTAAGCTGCTTATAATGCAGTGGCCTCAAGACCGAATATGCTCTTTCAAAATCCGCAGCTGTGGCTGGTGTTGGTGGGCGTTTCAGACTGGAAACGTGGGAAACGAGCACAAAGCCTGGTTCCATGTCGCGTGCTTCTTTCTTGCCCTCGTCTTTTCTGACGCTAACATATTCCCTACACCCCTTCCCCTTCTTCCACCTAAACATAAAACACAGCTGTACTGCGTTTAATACTCAAGAAAATAAGACGAATAGCTCTTAGCAAATACTTAAGTTTAGAAGGGATTGTCCATGATCTCCGGACTGCTACATATAGCGGTGCAACGCCTAGCAGCTTTTTATTTCTTTCTTTATTGCTGAATTTTTTTTCAACGCAGTGAAAAAAAGAATCAAGGGAAAAGCTGTTCAAGCACGGCTTGAGTGCTCCTTGGCTCCACTTAGCAGGCACTGGCAGCAACAAGAACAACACAAGAAACAATGTTCTAGGACGCAGTTAGCTTAGTTAGTATAAAGCAAAACATACAGCAATAAAAATGGAACCGTATCAAGTGGTACAAGCATGTAACTTATCAAAATAAACTAATTTACACCGCACAAATTGAGCGCATATCACATGGTACAGAAAATAATAGAATAATATTTAGTAAGTTTCAGCGGATGAACGGCGATAAGATCAGAAGTTTTCAGTTTAGAAATGTCGATATCTTGATTTAGATAGTTCTTCTCGTTTAGAACAGTTTATTTGCAAATGGAATGCAGTTGTCGGTGGACGCAGGCCAATTCTTTTTTTGTGTTCAGTTAGAAGTCGAATTTAAGAAAGGAAGAAAGCATAAAACAAATTCCCAGCCGATGATGCGACGAGATGCGACAAACGGGATTTAGTATTTTGGATGGTTCATCTCGCTTCTCAGTGATCACCCTCCGAGGTGCGAATTTTATTATTATTTCACCATATACTGTTTCAAACTAGATTTCTGCGTGAGCTTCCCGTGGGTGGTAGCATCGGGAGAGGGAAATTGATAACTAGGGCTTTAGTGTGATGAAGGTGGGTTGAGTGTCGTATTTCGGAGGCTGGAGAATCATAGAGAAAAACACACGTGGCACGATAGTGGGAAGTAGCACGTGAACGTTATCCGATGCCGTACTGTTTTCATTGCGTATATGTGAATAGTATTTTGACAAAAACGAAAGCTACAAAAGGTAAAAAATGTGAAGGGTTCAACGCTGCTCAACCGAATGGCGAGCGAAAGCATCAGCTGCGGGTGATCGAGCGTTCTTCCTCTTCTTCTTCGTCTTCTTCATCTTCCGCGGTGCCACGGTGCCACGCCGCCGGCTTAAAAATCTAGCGCAGTGTAGCTTTTGCTACAAAAAGGTAAGTGACAGCAGATTTGTCAGTAGCGCTATAGTTTTCAGAAAAAATATTACTGCGGATTTTACATTAAACTATCTTTATTTTCCGTTCCTGCTTTTCAACAGCGCATAAAGAGGCTTGCACACATCTATTACACAGTGGCATCCTTGCCTAGGCATCTTAACCTTCTAAAGTCAAAATCCGGCTGCACAATGCTGCCGAGTACACCAGCGTCTTGACCTCGGTGAACGTTCCCCTGTCTCCGCCGCTTCCTTGGGAAGACCGTTGCCCCGGGCAACCAAACGCCGTGAATGGCTGTCGCAGCCACAGCTTTACGCGAGTCCTTTGGCCCCTGAGCATGCTAGTGTGTTGACACAAACGGGAGTTCGCACTCTGTTACCGCAACATCTCGGGTCCGATGTAACCGGACTCTCAGGTCGGTCCCTGTACTTGGAGCAAGTGAATGCTCCGGACTGACAGCGTCGAACGGGGCTTTCAGTAAGAAGGCTACGTCGGACTCTTATGTTTTCGTTTTTTTTTGCATTGTGGAAGAGAGTTTGATCGGGAGTTCAATATCACCCTTTACTAAGAGCAAGGAGAAAAAAAAAATTGCTTAATTTTTGTTTTTCAACCCCTCGGCAGTGGCTAGAATAAAGGGTGGAAGCATGGTCTTAATCAATATTGTGGGACGACATCTAAGGATACTAATCCGAGTGTCCTTTGCGTTTCACTTTCTTTTCATTGCTGCCGTTGGGTTCGGATAAGTGTAATAAAAGGTAGCCACCTCTCCCAGTTGAAGGAGTTGCGCAAGGAGCCGGAGGAGTGTTACGATACAGCATGGGTTTTCCCGCGTTCCATTATTGAAAATGAATGGTCAGGTACGGCAATATTGTTTTGTTGTACACAAGCGTACGTAGAAGTAAGTTTGATCAGCCTAACGGCAGTGTTTCTTGGTCAGAACTGGCATTAAGTACTGCGCTAATGGATCGAATGTTTGGATAATTATTATTCGATCATTCATCCCAATTTGGTTTCAGTCTCTCTGTCAATCAGCTGCATGGCTAATACAGCGTATCAGGTGTAAAACAGGCTGACTGTATAGCCATCACCTTCAAAAGCGATCATGAAGTCGATCGCAAAATAAAAAAAATGCGAAAAAACATTTGCGCCAATAACGCTGACGCCGATGCCAAACTTTTCGGGGAATGGGACCTTTAAAACTATTGCTTTAAGATGATAACGTTTATGTGAAATATTTTGGTGAGGAATATATACTGTCTCTAATACCGTTCTCAAGGTTAGTATAAGAGACGTACCGTATATTATGGGACTGCCTCTTTTTGCTCCTTTAATTCGATACCGAATAGTCAGCACGGAGACCATAGTTCTCATAATTGAGGAAAATATTTATCATGAAAAATATGCGCAAGCAAACACAAAGAGAACAGAGTTCGTGAGTGCCACAGTAAAACGTCAAGAATTTTACTTCTTCGTGCCAGACTCTCTAGAAACCAGGTATAATGTTAAGCGCACAATCGTTAATCTAAATATATTGTTCAGGTCTGAATACCCCTTATGCACACTATTATTTTCCCCGAAATGCACTTTTATATGTGCGTTTTCTCTTTGCCCTCTACTATGAACATCCGGGCTACGCACATCGACCTATTACATAAAATTAGGTCAGGTCAGTGTAATCCGCATACGAGGGTATAAAGTTTGTATAAATATCACAAACTTATAATAGCTGACAAGAAACATTATAAATATTCACCCGTATTAAACAGAAATGGGATTTGTGCTAATACACCCCCAATGGTCGCTTAGAGCGCCCTTCTGTGACACAGTTGTGGAGACAGCTTTGCATGCGAACACTGTGACTACTCTGTGGCTTCCATTAGCACTTAGGATCCATATTTAGAAACCTCGCTAAAACCAAATGCGCATTAAAATGTGCTCAGGGTCTAGGGAGCATAGAACGGAGGATTCATTTACCCCCTGTAAAAAATTACAGGACTCCATCATCCATTTCCATTACTCCATCATCACTGTCATCGCTACTATTGCCATCATCATCACTCTCACTTCTATCATCACTATAATCATCCACAATGTGCACCGTCCCTGTCATCGCTGCTATTATCATTCTCGTTATCACTAAGTGCAGCGTCATTCTTATCGCTACTGACATCCTTATCATTGCCAATTAGTGCAGCGTCATTGCCATCGCTGCTGACATCATTATCATTATCAATAACTGCAGCGTCAACGTCATATTTACTAACATTCCGACTTTAGACATGGAGAATTAGGATCTTTTTCTCATTAGCTCAGTACGGAGTAATGGTTTGCTTGTTCGGCTGGAGATCGGAGGGATTCAGTGGACTACTCCGATTCTCGGTGGAGACAGAGCGCCAGTGCGAAGTACGTTTTCTTATGATGCTCTTCGGTCACACATTTTGGTCAAGCCAAGTATAAGACAAGAAAGCTGTTCGATTTATTAGTGAGAGCTGTCTCACCGAGAGTTAATTAGGTGATTGAAGATAGCATTTTACCTGCAGTGGACTTAGGTTTTCTAGCACAATTTTCCCCTTATCTTCGAACAGATATCTGCACGTGAGGTTCTTTAATTGTGCACTGACAACGAGCAACATACGGGTGCCTTGCTTTTCGCATCCCTGGAAGAATCGCTGCCGCGGTTCGGATTTGGTCGCGCTTCCTTGGGTACAGTAGTCGAGCGTTTTACCCATTTCATCACCGCGGCAGGCCATATTACACTTCCTTATGTCGATTATCTTACCCTCATTGGTTATTGATGGCTCCACTACACTCTGTTCTGTCTCTTGACTTAGAAGCGTTCATTGCGCGATATTCAGGATAACAGAAAGCTTACTGGTATCTGTAATAAGTATCCCTCATACTTCTTCGGTACGCTCCGTAGTAATAGATTTGAGAATATTGTTCATATCTTGAAAGCTAGGCAGTTGTCAACTTGTTGATCCGATTTTCTGTCGTGTAGTCGAATCCTCAACTCGCTTACATTCACTCTTAATAACTCATTGAGGGCCTTCTTTGTTACTGCTTTCTTCTGTTTACCCTTCTATCGTAGCCCAGTTCTAGACCATTGCAACAAATTGGTCAAGACATCGCAATTTTCTCAAGACTTTCATGTCTTTCTTTCATGTCAGACTTTCAGACTTTCATAACATGTGTTTCTTGCTAAGACTGCGATAAGGCTGATATTTTAGGAAGGTTCTAGGACCTATAAATTTGCCGATTATCCGTTTCCAGTTTAAATTTGAGCTTATTAAGGACAACGAGAACATAAGTTTTGAAGGTGTTATAAATCCTCAAAAACAGACGAATACTGAGCATACTGCTCATTTTTTTTATATGGAAGAATCAAGAGATAACCTCTCCTACAGATCATAATACATTAGAACTAGTTCCGTCGTATTGTATTTTAATGCTGCTGTAATTTACTATCTTAAGCTCCTTTACCAATGCATTTTGTTGGCAAGATAGGCCCAAATTTGCCCTCTTACATTTATTTCCCCAAAACATGTGTGTTTCTGGGTGATCGCCACAGGAGAACCACAATTGTAAACTACAGGTAACTCCTTGAGTCCCTTTCGAGAGACTATAGTGCTGCCAAATTATCGTCAAAAAACCAAAGTTAAGAAACACCAGTTTCGTCTACCGACCTATAAGATTTAAAAAGCGTTCCGTTTGCTTATGTCGAGGAGATGCAAAATGTTATTTTAGTTTTACTTACCGATCTATTAGAATTTTAGCACTGTTCAATCTCAGGCTCTCTTTTTGGTTCAATATCGATTTTTCCAGCGCGCAGAGTACGCAGTGAAAAATGTGCGAATGTCAGCTCAGTGTTACCTGATTTCCTTTTGCTTCGTTTTTCATTGCTGTTTGAAAACGTCATATTTTATTGCTTAATTACGATGCAGTTAATTTCACATGTTTTGTTGCCTCATTCGAGAGAGCTGCTCAAAAGCTTATTTGCAGCATCCTTGGGTAATCGCGGGTAAGTATTCTTTGCCTGTCGCTTGCGTGTAAGTGGCCCATTTGAGAGTATGCTCTTGAGTTTCTATACCATTATCTAGTTATTTTCCTCAAAACTCCAGGAACACTTTCATCTTTCGTGAGGACTGCCCGGGCTAAGTTGCCTTGGCCATGCGCTGCGTGACAAGGCGTTAGCACACGCCGCCGTAAAGGTTCAACAAGTTCAGGAATTGGAGGTTAAACTCAATATTTTGGTCATCGAACTCGATCACGCAAGCGAGAGCGCGTGCTGTACTGCACCTACTTATCTTTCCAAGAGCAGTCGTCTTAGGAGGAAAAAAATAATCTCCCCTTGATAAACGATTTTTATTAATGGCAGCGGACCTTACAAAAGCGGTAAATCCTACCTTTACGCTTGCATGGAGCGCTGAGGAGGGAGAACGGAAAGAAAAATAATTGGTCCTTTATCATAATGATTTGCGATGGAACGTTCAATCTATTTATGACGCTTATGGACTGCTCCTGTGAATGAACCCGGTGGCAGTTTAACACTTATCGCCTTAAACATTACTGATGGCAAGGGTTATGAAAGCCGCCAAGCGCTACTGTGGAAATAACAAGTATGACTATTTTAACTGTGAGATGTGAATGTCCGCATACTTTTCTTTAAGGGAAACTTACTTCGAAGACAGTTGTATATGAGGTTTCTTCGTTTGTAATTGTACCAGATGAAGCTGGGTGAGAAATAGTTGCGCCTACAGAGTAAAGAATCGATTAACTTTGCGCCCGCACCGATATCAATCTGGAAAGCTTTTCTTATTCACAAGGTTATGCAAATAAAATAATACACGCTTTGCTGACAATAACAATTTTCTCCTACCAATAATGCACACTAATTACACAAAACAGACGCTATATTTTTCTGCTATTTCTTTGTGAAATTCATTGCCTTCCTTGACGAAATCATTTCGCAGTTCACCGCCCCTTCATAAATTATTGAAAAATAATCTATTATCATATTTATTCAGGGCTAAAATTTATTGGTTTCTCTCTTTTCCGATTGCACTTGCATATAAGCATAATTGTATCAAGAAGTGGACACATTTTACTCCTTTTCTACTCACCTTTATTATCATTTTGTTACTGTTAGTTTGATTAAATTAGCCTTTAAAGTCCTTTTTTATCCTAATTAAAAAGATTGTAGTGTGTTTTGCACAGCTATGTGTTAATTTTATTTATTAAAAAGTATTTCAAAATGTAATCCTTATATATACTTCTGATTTTTTTTCAAAATCAGCGCTTCAATTCGCTGTTGAAATTTATGTTATGTATATTACGTGTTTTTTTAGTAGGAGGTCCCTTTAAAGCCTGACTTCGAGACTTTCTTTTCTGTATTTTTACTGACGTAACATGAAGAACACTTCAAAAAAACTTTAACATTTAACTGAACAGTTTTCTGCGTTATGAACTGACAGCTCGTCTGACTGCAGGCATAGTTTAAGCGGTTCATCATAAGTTTTAAGCTTGATGAAATCTATCAATAAAAAGGCACCCTTTACTTATTCTGCGGCACCGGCGCTCGTCGTCTGGGCATGAGTTATTAGTGACAGGCTCCTACAGGTATCATATAAAACATAACGTCATTTTCTCTTCGTTTGTTTGAGCATTCTTTTAAGTATCTTTATTGCTAAAGGGATCGAGCTATATCACCTTTGCCCATCAGCGAAAGGGAAGTACTGCTTAAAACAAAGTTAAGCACCATTGCTCATTTTGAATAAAAAAGAACGACGAACGGTAATGTCATAGCCTCGACTCTCGTGGATGATAGTTAGAAGCTGATTTTACCCAGAATCATTCCTTTACACCAATAATTGCCAATGAAACAAAAAAGAGGCCATGAGTTGTTTCATTGTTCGAACTGGCACAATGTGGACTATCTCAAAAGATGACGAATGTTATGCGTTTCCATTGTGCTCTGATATAAACGATAACCGCAAAAATAGCTGACAAGAAAAAAAAGCGCTAAAATGATTACTGGTATTAATTAGCGCTACAAATGAATGTTGATATTCACTTCGTCACACCAACATTCAGGAATATCGCAAAGGGTGCTGCTTTAAATTTATTGGTTTATCTGCGTGGTTTTCGCATTGCGTTTATCTGCGTGGTTAACCAAGCAGCAAAGCGCTTGTACGCCCACGAGGATATTCACAAAGGAAGCCACAAATGAGCGCAATTACCGCTGTCACGTCATTTTCCTCAAGGTAGATGTGAAATGTCACTCTCACTGTTTATTCTTGGAATATGGGAGCATCACACTCAGGAATCATTCCACAAGCAATGGCACCGAAAATCAGACAGTAAAATAATTTAGCTATTTAATTCTGAAAGTAACCGTTTTAAATCACAATGTTATCTCATCAGGCATGCCTGTTTTCATATGCCTCACACAAGCGATGAACTTATGAAAACCGTTATATTTACCGTTATACTAAACAATAATCATCCCAGAACGTTGATGAAATTATGGGCTGTGATGAAATCTTCTCTCCATAGCACGCGGCGAGGGCATACCATATATCCCCCATTCGCAAGGTGCTTTTACGAAGTGTGTTTCACGTTTTTACTTACAGCCGCTTAGGACGTCTAAAGGAAGCAATCGATCATGGATAAATAACAAACACTTTGGGTACACGAATACATGCAAATATTGTGTGGAAGAATCATATAAAGTAAGCCCGTTAAGTCCTCACGTTATGTACCGACAAAATGTCGCTCCAAAGCTTCGCTCTGCAATATCCAATAAGAATTTAAAGCTGTTTACCTCAACATAGTGAGGTAGCTATGGTTTGTAAGCAAGCCTGGCACTGTGGTTTGTACTGAATTGATATAAGTAAGAATATTTTAAAGGACAGACTGAAAAGAATAAACGTGACTTGGTTTAGTATTTAATGTGCATTTATTGACGCAGTGGGAGGAATTTCGGGAAATTTCAACCGCCTACTCTTCACCAACATGACTGACAATGCATAGTACACCAGCTTCCTCTACAAACATTTAGATAGGTCATGCTTTCGGGGGCCATCAATACCTTTGCGAGGCAAAAGGAGGGACGTTTCAATTCCATTCTTGATGACAATTGCGTTATAGAGATTTGAGTTACATACAAATTTAGCATGTTCTTGTCGTTGCACCGTTCCTCAGAAATGCCGATGTGCAACGTAACTGATATATGCTGAAGAGTAACACAAGGTAAATGACATTACGACCTACTGTTCCATGCCCCCCCCCCCCCCCCCCCCCCCCCCCCCCCCCCTTGCACAAACACACACTTTCTTTAAATGCCTGGAGAGAATAACCACGCACAGCTCATAGACCAGATTTCTTAACTGTTCTCGGGTGCGGCCACTTTGTGCCGACGGACGCGCTGCCACGCAACCATTTCTTTGGAGACTCGGGATCTCCGCCGCTGCGTGATGACGTTAGACACAATTAGCGATCTGAGGCGAAAACCAGCGCTAACAGAGACGAAGCAGAGATAGGGATACGACGCTGACTATCAACCATGTTTTATTGCACGTTCGTTCTTTAAATACCTCTCGTTCGTGCAAAAAAGAAGGAAAGAAAAAGAGGGAGGGCGGTATAGGCAAGATAACCATGTGGCATGAGATTATGCATTCCAGTGTTCAAAATATGCATTCCAGTGTTCAAATTAAATATGAGAGCGATAGCTAACTTAAATGTTATGGCTAAGCCCAATGCTTTCCTATTTAACACCATCACAGATATGCCCACTTGCCCTCAACCGGGAAAACACAACGAGAAATTGAATAAAGAAGGGCTGTCTTTACTGGGAATATTGTGCTAAAAAATATGCATTGCGATGATCTTGTTAACATTATTATTCATTTAGAATAATTGGATTCTTGCACCGCTATATGTAATATTTTTTCTACCTACATTAAAACACTTTTACAAATTTACCTATTTTATAATTTGTTAAAATTGGTGTATTATAGGTTGGCTGCAAAAGGTACAAATACTGACAAAATAGTCTACTGTGGCTTCAAAAGGCCTCTCGGATATAGAATACGCTAATTTGATCCCCGGAATACGACTAGAGGTAGAATAAACTATGACACACTATGGCTAACATTTCTATTGGCTGTCAATTTAAATTCAACCTCAAGGAAGGTAATAATGCAGTTTTCTTAAAAGAAGTTCATACTTTCTAAGCATAATTTTGGTTTCATGTGTTCTTTTAGTTTTTCCTTTCCCTCTTTTCCTTACGGTTTGGGCACACAAAGATGTGTGTATATGTGTGTGTGGGGGGGGGGGGGGGGGGGGGGGGGGGCCTAATTACAACACTCTTGTGCTGTACTGCTTGCAGTAGTGTCAAAGATTTGACAGCCATTATAGCTCTTTACTTGTGTTATTATATCAACCTGTCATTGCGAGATAATACTTCAGTTAAACTCGTTTCAAATCCGACGCGTTCTTTTGTTTTACGCTGTTCACAGGAAGACTGCAGTTGTTCAGTGCTTTTACTTTCACTGCGCAACCCACGCGAAGAAAGCTCTACGGCGTAACGCTAATTGCTTGTCAAGCCCACGCCATGGCAAGAGAGAATAGAAATTGTTCCGCGTTTTGCTGCGGTCTGTGTTTCACGTGGAAAGGGGTTAGTGACGTCAGCACACGCAAACGGCGTTGCCTGAGGTCCGGTATAAGGCCCAGTATACGCTGCCATGGCTTCGACTGCTACCTGTATTGAGGCGTAATAAGGAAGAACGAGCACTTACTGCGTCACAACTGCATTGTTATTTTTTCGGCTTAACAAGCACTAGAGACCACAGACAACGAGGCAACCAAAAACAAATCATACAAATGTCATCACCTAATTTGTTTCCGCAATTTTGCTGATAAATTGTTTTATGTTGCAAACGTCTTGGTACTCAGAGTGGTTTCTAATAATAAAAATGCCGACGCAGCAGCAGTGATCTGTGTGGAAATGAGGCAGAAAATAAACACAGGAGACGAAGCTTGAGCGAGCATTATTTTTTCGGGTTTTAAATTATTATTACTTTATCTTGTTTACACATCCCAAACACTTGTTATTAAGTCATACGCACGACAACGTGTTCATATTGGCTGCTAACTACTGTTAGTGGCTTATACGTTGCGTCCTGCTGTCACGCTGAGGGCCTCGGTTCTAACGTCAATGCTTACAAATTTATTTTATTTAAGTGCGCATTTCTCCCGGCACGTGTCGGTGTTGCGGTTCTCAATTCTGGGGTACGATGATGGCTTTTCGTCTGGTTTAAAACAGTAACCCATAATAAAACCATGCAACTGTCCACTCAAGTCTTATATTAACTTTAGCCAAGCTAACTTTAGCCGAGGGGAAAAAGATAAGACATTTGAAGTAGGCCAGACAAACCACTTGTGCACAGTTGCTAGATATCTGGCGCATCGCAGGTAATTTTTGATTTTGCAATTAACAAATGATTAATTAAGATTATTTTTTAAGTTACTAATTATTGTCATTATACAATAAATATGATTTACAAAGTTGGAGAGCCCCACCGCAGATCCCTTTCCATTTATTTCCGATAAAGAAAGCCTCACGTGAATGTTTTTTTCAAGCTCTCATGAAAGCCCTGGGGAAAAAAGTATCGCATGACCAATGCATTCGCGCGCCACGATTGTGGGACTCTCAATCGTTGTTTGAGTGAAAGAATTGACTTAGCGGCGGCGGTGACTCGTCAGCCCAGTTCCAGCGATAGGCTGATATGTTGGCGATGGTTGCAGCGAGCTCAAATTCCTTCTCTATGGCGAGCTCACCACGCTCATTGCAACTAGCACTGTCACGTGCGCCGACTGCCTGAAGCGGACGAAGAAACCATCGCAGACATATCGGCCTGCAACTGGAACGAGGCCGTGGAGCCACGGCCAGAGATGTTTTCGTTCACTGAAACCCCGGTTGAGAGCAACACAATCGTGGGGCGTGAACGTGCCAGTCACGTGCTGTTTTTTGTATTTGGCGAAATTTTTTTAAAGCTTTGTTTTTTGTTTTCGCTGAACGATGTAGTCAGTGTTGACGTCACGAGGGCGTCGCAGAATAGCAATCAGCTGCACCAGGCGAAGAGTGGCATATGTTTGTTTGTGTAAAGGAATTGCGGCCAGCGTGGGCTTATAAATAGCCTTCGTGCTTTAAGGGCAACAATCACCGATGGCTTCCGGGAGAGTGAGGTTTATATGCTGCAATTTCTGAGTAGTCATATTTTCATGCGCCAGAATGTTGAGCGAGGGGCTTCATTGACCTTGAAGCTATCAATGCTTCTATATCTTGACGTAGTCGCGTTCTCCACTCCTGCGAATAAGCCTTTAGTCTTATCGAACGTGTTTTATCTTACGTTATAACAAAATTTTTAGCATGGTCCGTATTCCGAGTTTGCATGTTATCTAAAATGTCGCTATCTCACGTGACCTCGACTCGTTTGATTGGTGGAAACCCCGGGACTAGAAGTGGCTACTACTTCTGGTTCCGGTGTTCCCGCCAATCAGGTGACTCTAAGTCCGGGAGATAGCGACCCTGCTCATCTGCCAGCCAGAGCGAAGAATGTGAACAGATATAATGGTATGTGCACCACCCAATCGGACAAATAATGATGGAAGGGACGTGAGCAGGTCATGTAACACAGATACCGGATAACAGGTAACTGGAGGTAACTGGGCGGATAAAATATGAAATCGACGCAGCATGAGGTTCAGAGAGTCAGATCCGCGGACGGGCTGATAGCTCATGGTAATAGCTAAAGCAGATCATATTGGAAAGCAACGAAATGCTTTTGTCTTAGAGTAAGCAACATATTACGTTGGTTAAGGCTATGAAAAAAGATTTGATGTAACGGCACAACGCGTTCATAGCAGCTTCAAGAGTGCCGTAGCTGCACCTTTTTCTGCGGGTTGAGTAGGCGTGTATACGCCCTCCCAAGGCCGCCGTAAAAAAAGAAAAAGAAATAGAGAATTTAAAATGATGCGGATTGTAGGCTATTGCTTCCTGTGTTACATAGCTCGAAGCGACCGCCCTTCTATGACGCTTTTTCTTATTGCTCTAGAGTATTGTCCACAAGCAACGACGGTATTGAGACGCAAGGAACTGTCAGAAGAACGTGGCCGTATAAAGCCCACAATACGAAGCGCTAGCATTCGCAATCCGCAAACTGTCCGCCCCGTGTGCCAGGAGACACGGAGTAAGAGCAAGAAATGGCCGATACGTCTTCTTAACGCTGTGAGATATAGCATGGGATGAAATTATGGAACGAGTTGGCATGTCGTGCCTGCGAGGGGGATGATAGGTTCGCTTCTGAAAATGTTAGAATACAAAATGAGATGAATACAATGAGCAGCTCACTGAGATGGAGGCGGAAATTTGAGGAAGGAAACTACCCACACACGGGGCTGTGTAGAAGAGCAGAAAACGAATTTTTTTGAAGAGCTAAGAAAATTACAGCTTTTTGTGGTTTGGCAGGGGTTTTCGTGATTATAGCAAGCATTTATTGTCTGCTGTTACGCAAGTCAGCTGAACAGGGCACGCAGAGGAGTTTTGTAAGAAACAAATAAGAACTTTGAATGAATGAAAGATGTTCTGCTTTGAATAACGCTTATGAAAGGTTTACTAATGAATAGTTATATTAAGATAAAATATCGATTTTACTGTTACAAATTGAAGAATTAGATCTATCTTTCGGAAGAAACAATAAGGGCGCTGCTATGAAAGGTGTGCTTAAAACTGGCTTCTACTAAAAAAATAAAGTGTCTTGCAATGCGTAAACATTTGATTAGTGATTACTGCGGGCAAACCTACTTGGTATTGATGAGTGACGTGAATGGATTACTTCGGGCAAACCTACTTGGTATTCACGAGCTGCGTAAATGTCCAGACGATGCCAGCTGCTCGATCTATCAGAAAATTGGCCGGAAAGAAAAATTATAATTTTATGTAACAAACGCGCCGGACTAGAGCACATACAAAGCTGATTGGTGTACACACGACATGCTCGTAACAATGTACGTGACAATGACAATCAACTAGCCCTATTTTGGCTTCGCTGCAGCATCTCAGCACCATACCAAAAACAAAATGCAGTGATTGGCGCACATCGGTGCTTATATGATTGCAATGATTAACATTTAGTAAGTGTATCGGTCTTGAGTTGCCGGAAACTGACGGATAAGAGTTGTAGTGTGAAGATACATCCTTCCATTGCAAAAAAAAAAATAAATAAATAAAAGAAATGAATGTTTTCTGAAGCTACGTAAAGGCTAGCTGCCAGAGATTTGAAGTTTTGTTTTAATTACTCGATTGACAAAGCGCAGCCGTTAGTATTAATTTCAAACAGGCTCTTCTGTATTGTTCTTTTGTACTGGCTTGACGATGGGAGAGTGACAGGAGGACCAAACTGCGACTCCTGAAAACGTTCCTTCGCGAAATCAATTCAGTAGCTTCCTGAAATTGTGGAAGATGCATTACGATGGCTAAGTGAATCATTTAAACACAGCTCATTGGCCTTAAACTCGTAAGCAGGTAAGAACTACTGGTTTTATCTCACCTTCATAATGTGAACGCTCTAGGTATAGTAGGGGTTTACTACGAAAACATATTGAAAAGCAGATCCAGTGTCTTTCTCCTTCATTATTATAAACAGATAGTGCATGGTTTGTTTTTAAAACGTACCATCCTGCATACAATAGCAGGTGGATGCTAGCAGAGTTTGTATATTCGCTCGTTCACATTGTGCGTATCACACTGCAGTGGCCGTGACAATCCACCTTTTTTTCACACAATGTGGCGCCCTCTAGGAGTCGTTGAAATGTCGTCTGCTACTGGTTGAAAACGTCCTTGGGAGACGCAACCGCAAGCAAAATGGCGATGTATGCTCTTGACAGCTACCGCCATCTGTCGCATGTGCCTGCCACAAATATTAATGGCACATGGCCTCCGAGATTCACTTCGGCTGCGCCGATCACGGAGGCCAAAAACCTCGCATGCGCTGCTGTGGTTGGTGGTTAGTTTCCAACCAAGGGAGAGGCGCATGCATAGAGCGGTCTTGTGAAAAAGGCGGATATTATTTCCGCTCAGAGCGTTGTGCTTTGATTTTGTTTGCTTCTTCATCACTTAGACTCTGGAGCCAATTCTCTATTTCAAAATATTACACTTTCAAAGGTGTAAAGCAGACGCTGGACCAACTGCTTGTTTTTGTTGACTTCCCAATCTAAATTAATGCAAAAGAGGTGATAACACAACGTTCATATAAGGGCATCTTCTAGTCTTAAAACTGCTGTCGACAGGAATTCCGTCCCTGCCTATGCAGTATGCCGGTAAGCGCGATGGTAAAAATGTTTAGAGAAGTTTTGGGAGAGGGATCTATGTGGTTCTATATTTGTGGGCTTGACTGGCTGTCGGCGCTGCCCCGCTTTTTCAACAAGGTTTTGATGACCCCCAAAATTTCCTCTTCACCAAACTGATCCGCAATCAGACGGTGTCACTCGCAGACTAGCCAGAACGAGAACTATACTTTATCTTTGCCAGTTCTGAGATGCTCAAAGGTTCAGTTTACAAAGAGCTGAGTATGTGCGCTTACTGAATCATTAACGAACGTCGGCGAAGATATTCAAGTTTGAGAATATGCTTTCTTAACGACGATTATAGTTTGCTTTTTCTATTCATGTTTCGTATTGCCCTACCTTTCAAAACACTCATATTTAATATTCTACGCCTGTCTCTGTAACGCGCATCTACGTTTTCATAAAGCGATGTATCGAGTGAATGTTGTGGCTTGGTTCTATAAGAAACATTTCCCCTTCTCCTTACGTGTCCTCCATACTTGCATAAAGTACAGCAGTTCACAAACATGTTTTGAACGTAGAACAAGATGGTTTCAAGAACGTGCGGTGTTGTTTTCAAAAGGTGTAGGCAGCTTTTCTAAGTGGGAGGAAAAAGGTCCTCAAATTTTATGGTCCTGATTCAATTTGCATAGAAAAAAATAGTTGCTTGAAGCTTCACGTTTTGAATAAATCACTGGAGATAGGCGATTCCTTTATGTAACTCACTCCGCCAATCCGCCACACTGAAAACAATTCGCCGTTTGAATGACTCGGAAATTTGATCGTATATACCAATACTGTCAATGGTCCACCACTTTCAAGTCCTCCTTTGCACTATAAGAAAGAGAGAAGAATAGTAAATGGAATAATTGAATCGACGTGTAACTGTTTATTCAGTGTCGAAAAGAAAGTTGAGTTTTTGTAAAATATGAAACTGAATCACGTTATTGCCTATCATACTTTTCCAAATACTGGTTGAAAATGTCAAATTTCTTTTTCGTACAGGTAAAGCGATATTCACAAAACAAGTTTTCTTTTAGTTCATTTCTAAGTTTTATTCGACAGCTGAATGCGAAAACATGCTGCTTTTCTTGATGCAGTTGCAGACATGCGTCATTGTTATTTGAACGTGTCGCTCCACGCAATTTGCTACTATGTTTGATAGTTCAATATATCATTGGCGAAAACCGCAGTGCATTTTTGAATCAAGAACCATGTAGACGGTGACAAAATACAAATAAATTAATTACAGGCACCCACTTTTTTCACATACTATGACCGATGAAACCATACTGCAGTCATTTGCTTTTATGCTCATTATGTTCACTTTATTTTATTTTATGGTCAGTGTAGAAAATTAGTGGGTAAAAATTCTAGGGAGCACTTTCACCACCAAAGTCGACGAGTCGAAATCATTTATATCGCTGTGGTCCACAGCCCTTCACTACTGCACCTCTTTCTTTCTTCCTTCGCTTTCACCTTCCTAATTTTCCTTACGGCTAGGCTAATGTGTCCACGGATAATTGTGACAGATATTGAGCATTTTATTTACTGTAAACTAAATTGAAGCGTTGCTAATGCTACTGTAACTGCGTCTGCTTCTGTATGCTGTGTGGTGTGGCGTTCCAGGAAGCGTCAAGCCAAATAAAAGGCGCCGCACTGACGCCTGGATCGGACGAACGGCGGGATGAACTTCATATATACTTGAAAAGCTGGTGATATCATGAGCGGACATGACGTCGTCATGGCGTCATCTGCAGTTATTAGACATATGTTCGGATGTGACGTCGCAAAAACAACACATCCAGTCATGACGTCAAGAGATGATGTTGTCATAGTCATAGTCATCTCTGTCATTATCATCACTGTCACTATCGCTAACTACCGCTATCATTATCGGTTACTATCTACGAGTAACTAGCGGCGGGGGTCTCCATGGCAACCACGTTGGCATAACGCTAGACAAGGAGAACTAATATACGTTGCTTAAGTGCCCAGCGTGGCTGCCAGGATGATTGACAGCTATATTGCGACCGGACGACCGAATGTCGACAGCGTGAGCCATTAAAGGCTTTCACCTCAATATTTTATACAGCCTTTTGTGATCAGCCAATGATCATAACCCATTTAGAGCACAGCACTCTAGCATCCGTTCCTGGATTGGGAAGCCTCGCTGTTGGCGTCGCAGTCAGCGCAACAGGTGGCCAGCCCTGCGCAAACCCTTTCGCAGTTGGCCCCACTATCATGTGAAGCAATATTCTTGTCGCCCTCGGGAAACATTCCTTGGTCAAACAGAACATTAGCCCTCGGGTTCACTTAAATGTGTCCCAAGGCAATCTCGTGAAGAGGCGCATTCGCGTGATCTTGGTACGGTATGATGATGTGACTTCATTTAAACAAGGTTTAAAGAACATACGTACTCTAAAGAAACGTGTTTTGCTAAAGAACACGACAGTGTCCATGCAGATGTCTATGCAGGCCTCAGGATGAAAACAAAGATAACGTGAAAAACTATGGCAGGCATTAGCAAAACGTGATTGGGAGATTACTGTCATTAAACCAGGTTGATAATATTATTGATGTTAGGGAAGGAAAAACTAGCCAAACGTATATATCAATCGATTGCACATGAAAAAAGTAAATGACCGTTTAATGCCCTTCCGCGTGACAATCTGGTTAGAGATGTATAAAGAAAAATATCGAGCTTGATGACATTTGCCTGAACCCCACTATATAATGAACGCTCCTATCATTCATTCTTTCCTTCCTCCATCTATCTATCCGTCCCACTATCCCTCCGCTAGTCCATTCATCCGTAGATCTATCTGTCCGTCCTCTCAGCAATCCCGATTTGACTGATTCTTCTCTTCATCGTGGAGTATTTTCTTTTTTCTCTGTTGGTGTGAGCAGTTTTACGCTAGCGTTGCTGTTTGTCGTCTGCTACTACATCGTATATGCCTGCCGTCTTGAATGTGATAGAGTTGCGATAAAAATACGAGGAGGATTAGTGCGGCTAATTACGTTGTTCTTAAAGTTGAGGGCAAACTCAACAGCATTTGCTTCCGAATAACGTTCCCGACCTCTGAAAAGATACATATAACGAGCATGTGTCTCAAGTTCCTATCTAGCAGACAACAAGATTCAGCTTCGTATGACTGGTGTGCGTTGCCTTTGAACAGCTCAGAATTGCATGTACCTCGGAAGAAGACTGCGATGGTATCCTCACAAGGTTGTCATATCGGCCCAGTAAAGTCCAGATCTGGCCTAGTTATTACTTTTCAATAGCTAGCATTTTACTGTTAACACTGCAAAACCGCATCCATGAACTCAGGGGCCAAACATTATGACCACTAAGTCAGCATGCAGAAGATCTTAACAGACGTTTTTAAAATTCGATATTGTTCAGTGGGCACTTGTTCGCTCCGTAGTTCCCCAATGTCTCGTAGTTGACGCAGACCGGCTGAACAGGTTATATTCAGCGCAGCGCAGTTTAGCGTAGATTCGCAAAGGCAACGTAACTTGTGGGGACAGTTAAGCTCCGCCTTTGAGGATTTGACACGACAGCATTATTGACTCCCATTAATTGGTTCTTTTGCAAATTATTGCTTTTTAATCTGTGTTCCTTTTGTTACTGGCCTAATTTCTAATATTGTTTGATGTGCTTTGTTATCCACACTTATTCTTTCACAAGCAGTTGTGGTCATTTAAAGTGGTCATTTGATCTATCTGACCTAGTGTGCGCTCCTTTAGGCCACTTGGCTGTTGAGGCACACTCAAATAAGCATTATCTATCTATCTATTTATCTATCTAAGCAACAGGTGACAACGCGTGAGGCGCTCACGTTTGACGTACCATGTTCAAGGTGGCCTATTCTACGCTTCTCGCGGTGTAATTCGCTTCCTCTTGCATAATGTTACCTCTTGCTTCAATTTTGAGCGACTTCAGAGCTTCATTGTCCCACTGTGTCTTTCAGGAAAGCATCCATAAGGAGTTAAGAAAATCACCATGTAAAATAGAATATTTACACTTTTTAAGGTGAAAACCTTTATTGCCTCATCGTTGTCGTCAGCAAAAATGTCTAGCTTTTGCGGCGGCTCTGAGTGGTCGAGACGGTATGACATCATGGAGGTCTCGACCAATCACAGAGCACCACCACAGTAAGCGCGAATGCGTGCCTTATATTGCGATATGCCAATCAATAATTAATTACTAATTAAAAAGTATCTATTACTAATAATTAGTCATTGTTAGTGACAACCGCGTAGTAAATTACTTACTAATTAATGTCGATCACTCGTTAAAATCAACCGCACAACACTAAACGTAAAGCGACTGCGAAGATACAATTAGAAGCATAAAGCGCTCGCAGAATGTGAAAGAGTAGTTGCTCGCTTTACTCGTAGCAGCTTTCGCAGATACATGCGCAACAGTCGCGTAGCAGAAGACAGCATTCAGGCTTTCGCCTTTCATCACTTTAGCCGCCAAAGTGTCCTCGAAATTTTGGCTTCAGCACCTTGGAGGCAGCCTATCACTTATGCTACGGTGACGCTGCTAAAATTTTATCACAGGGAATGTATCAGCCGTTTTGTCTTCTTCAATATGATCTTTAAATCATTTTTTGAAAAATGTTATCACGAGTCAGAAGGCAATGGCAGTTGACAAAAGTTTCGTTCGAACATATAAACTGAGGTGGTAAGGATGGGGCAAAATATTCAGTGAGCTGTTGCGAGAAGGATTTATGTCGGTGGGCGACTGAAGTGGCTGTCGCTGCCATTCGCGCGTGTTCGCGATGCTTCTACTGAACATTAAATTTTCTTTCGAAATAAATGGTCCGAAATCAGACGTTTTCACTTGCAGGCCAGCTAGCGCAAACACCGAGACTTTGTGTTTACCAATTCTGAGATGCTCGAAAATTTCAGTTTACACAAATTTGAATATGCGTGCCTAATTCGTCTTTTATAAATGTCGAAAACGACAGTGGTTTCAATATTCTATATAGAAATCGCGATTACTTAATGTTCATTATAGTTTGTTTTCGTATGTATTTTGTATTTCCACGCATTACAAAAGCGTTACGCAAAGTTAACGTTCTGCGCCTGTCTCTACAACGAGCATCTGCTTCTTTTTCAAAAGTGGTGCATTGAATGGATGTTCGGCCATAGTTCTATAAGCTACATTTCCCTAGTCCTCCCTACTTGCATAAAATACAGCTCTGCGCTAGACATGTTTATAACGTTTCTTACAAGAGAGAATCAAGGACTTGCGCTGGCGCTTCCAAAAAATTTTTTTCTAAGCTGGACGTAAAAAGTGCTCAGATTTCATGCTCTTGGTTCAATTTACATAGGAAGACAGTATAATGGAGCTCCTTGTTTTGAATAAAAACAGGGGATAAGCTCTCCCTCTATGTAACTTGCTATGTCAATCCAGCCGAGCGCATTAGCTTGCTGCATTTTGGGACGCCGAAGTCTTACCGTAAGCAAGAAGACTGTTAGGTTTTCCTGCTTTCAAATTCTGCTTGAGGCGATAATAATAGCGAGAGATGAAACTTGAATGAATGAATTGTACGGACGTGTAATTATAGCTTCAATGTTAAACAGCGAGCCGAGTTTTATGAAATTAGGAAAGTAACCTACATTAATACTGCTCACTTTTTTCCCCTACGTGCTGAAAATATCTAACAGGTTTTCAATACGTTTAAAATATGTACCAGTACGAAAAAAAATTTCGCTCATTACAAAGAGTAATTTTTGGTTTACAATTAGAAGGCTTTCACTTGCTACTCGCTGTAACTGTACGCACGTCATTGATATTTGTGCATTACAGATGTCATTTACCGCTGTGTTTATTAGTTCACTAGGCTTACTGTGCTCTCCACTGCAAAAGCCAGCAGAGAGGAAAAAGATAAAGGAAGGATCTGCAGACGTACGTTTCGCTTGACTTCGCTACATTCAACCGCTTTGAAGTCATATAATTGTGTGGGGAGAACACACTGTCCCTTCACCGTGCCAGTGAGTGTGCTATGTCGTTTTTTTATTAAGCAAAATTTCTATGGGCTTGAAAATTTTCATGTCGGAACAAGAGTGAATTTATACGTGGGAGTAGCATGCTAGGCTTACCACAAGACAGACATCTCCTGTTACCATTAAAATCTTTCTCTCTCTCTCTATACGTGAAGTTTTTCTTTTCTGGTAAGCCGGTATTTTACTCAATTCCTTCAAGTTGAAAAATTTTTCGAAACATTTGAGTAAACGAGGTTTCTACTTGAATATGAACCCTCGGGTTTGCATACGTTTTTTTTTTTTCAGTGCATAAGACTCAATACGTTGAGCAATATTAGCTGATATTACTCGAAGGACAAATTTTTGTTCAGCCGGTGATTACAGGTCTTCTTGTTGCGCAGTTCTAAGGAGCTTGCTCAACCAGACAATTCATAATTACAGCGCAAACGACAGGACAGAGATGAAGGAGGGCCACCAAGCAGCGCTCACTCGCAACTAAACTTTTATTGGATGCCAGCAGGTATAAATACCTCCCTGGCGGCCAGACATAATACAGTCCACACTTACATGCGTGAATGACACTCTAATATACCAGGCACGTTTCACCATGCAAATCACCACGTATCACCATGCAAGTCACCTTATATTGCATTCACTCGCATGTGATTTGCATGGTGATACGTGCCTGGTAAATTAGTATGTCATTCAAGCATGTAAGTGTGGACTGTATTCTTTCTGGCCGCCAGGGAGGTATTTATACCTGCTGGCATTCAATAAAACTTTAGTTGCGAGTGAGCGCTGTTTGGTGTCCCTCCATGTCTGTCCTGTCGTTTGAGCTGTAGTCATGAATTGTCTGGTTGAGTAACGCTAGAAAAGAGAGATGAGCAAAAAAAAAAAACACATATAAGGTTTTTTCAAACTGCCTCTTCGTGGGTGTAAAAAGTGCGTAATAATTGCCATACGCCACATAACCATTGAGAAGCAGCGTGTTTAGCGCGCTCTCATTCGTTGCAATAGATTTCTTTGATTTACGCTATCGGTTGGTGCTCAACCGGAACCTGTCAGAATCACGCTATAAATTATCGTCATAAAACCTTTTTTCGATTAGCTGCTAGGCACGGCTGACCAACCGGAAGAAGTGTGTACTGTGAAATATTTGGAATTGATGGTTGGCAGAACATATGCATGCCTCTCAATCACGTCACTGACCACGAATACGGCAGAAGTTCTGCGAAGTAAAGAGCTCCTTTCTAATCCCACTTTACCGAGTGCCCTAATCGTCGCTGCCAAAGCTCAATGCTAAATACTGACGATGCACTTCCTTATTTCCTGACTGCAAATGCTGACTTCAGGCTTCAGGCCTTTCCATGGAAAGAGACGTCGCCTCCTTCATCTTGGTTGGCCGAGTATTCAGCAGGAGACTGTTCACTTATATTCCAAGTTCTAGGTGGGATTCTAACACCGATGCCAAAGTATAACTTGTCAGCGTGGCGATTTTCTGTATTACAATGGCGAGCAGTTTGAGCGGAATTTTCTCTGCCTTCAATGGCTGGCCCAATTAATTACAACGGAATTGGTCATTTATGTGCACACGAGGTTTGCTATTTTATGTTTGCTAATGTTTAGTTGACTGAACATGCATCCTTCCTCTGCATTTTACTAGAACAGTATCAGCACGAACAGGATAAACTCGGCTAGCTCGGAGAAGGGATTTTGTCGGAAGCATCAGTGCACTTGTTCACTTTGTCTCAGAATGTAATTGTCCACCCACGGCTGTTCATACTGAAAGCGAGGGGAATTTTCCACTGCAATCGAATGGCTGCAAATTGTAGTCCTTCTGAATGCCATAGGATTCGCAGAGACTCTTTAAGTACAGAAAGAGCGTTTATTTGCATTTCGAGCTACAAGTATCCAGTCTCGAAACTTAGGGTCCTCCAGAAACGTTTTCCTGTATTTATGCACATATCTCAACAGACCCCGACAGCAGAAACGCATGACTGGCAGCGACAGATTCAACGATTGCGATAATTAATGCCGCCCAAATGAATTTAATGGGTATTGGTCGTTTTTCAATAACCGATGCATTGACATTTCAGTGATCGCCCTTTCTAGCGAAGCAGGGGGAGGCAGAACTTTGGATGGGCAGATGACGTTAAGAAGTTCGCAGGGTCAAGTGGATGCAGCTAGCATAGGACGGGTCTTCGCTCTGCAGTGAGTGTAATCCGGCTGATGATGATGATGAGGATGATGATGACTTGTTCAAAGCGGAGTTCTCTTGCATAAATGAACATAATTTTTAATAACACACTATTTTAACAAAAATTGTAGGACGACCAAAAACCAGCAGAAAAGAAGCGCACAAGACGTAAAAAACGCAAAAAAAAAAAAATTCAGCATTCCACAAAGAAGTATTTTTCCCCGCTAAACTATGAACATCCGCTAAATGTAGCGAAAGAAACGTTAACTTGGCAACACTGGACATAGGTCTGGTCATCCATAACGTTAATGTGGTCGCACATGTCTTTTCGTTTTCTCCTCAGGTGGTACTAAAGCCGCAGAATAATAGTTGGCAGAAATAAACCTGTTGCGCAATCCAGCAGATGGCAAAGCAAGATCAAGGGGCGTCTGATGTTAACACATCTTTGTTTACAAGGGGGCAGCGTGGTACTGCACGTGTCTTCTCGTTCATCCACTGGGCACTCATCTGAATGCCAACCAGTGCCTCTGTTTTTGTTCTCGCCAGATGTCTGCAGGCATTCAGGAGCAGATGTCGTTGTCCGTCCTGTCTCTTTGCTAGATGCGATAGAGTTCCTGCGATTTCTGCTTTTTTTGTGCATCAGTTGATGCGTTTGTTTTCTTTTATGATGTTGCTTTCAGGTTCTATGCAGGTACGTTTGTCGCTTAGGTATTTGAGCTACTGCCGCACATCAGGAACCCTGTCGGTGACCGCCACATGGAGAGGAACCCATTGCAGGCGTCAGTACAGCGGTCTACCACGAGGTCACGTTTGATAATGCGATTTATACTCCTTCTTTTGACACACGCGTTAAACCACTTGTTTTTTACGCTTTCTGCTTAAGTGGACTCCAGATGACTGATTCCACTGACTGAGATTTGTAACTGGAAGCAATCAAAGATGTTCGATACGGTCAGGAAGCATAGTGCTTTAATGTACCAACCTAATTTACCTTCTAATTTAATTTAATTTACCTCGTTTTTCCCCATTTCCTTGTAGCAGCACGAAAATCTGGAAATAAAATAGCTGAGGCAACTTAGCTGTTTAAATACCACAAAAACGTTGTACATATATTCCTCGCTAAGTACAACTTCTCAATAAAAAAAAGAACAAAGAAATATTCCAAACCGTACATCACTACTTGCGGTCGGAGCATGGCAATTTCTCTTGATCTCCACGAAAAAAAAAAAAAAGGTGTTAATTTCTTGTTTTCTTATTTAAAAAATATGATAACAAATCGGCCTTTATTTTCCGCTCTCACTACCGTTTTACTCACTCAAATGAGCAATCTGGCCCACTCAAACACACTTCCACTCATTTTCCGCTTTCCCAAATAAATTCTTTGTCCGAAGACACATGCAGTTAAAAAGCTCAAAATAACAGTGTTCTGTTCCCTCTCAGCAACATTATTGACTGCTGCTATGTGATAGCTCTTACATTCGGAGCTACCGTAGAGATATGAAATAAAACAGAAACCGAAAGCGTCCGCTTCATAGGCGTAGCAACATAGCTTTGTGGCTGCATCCAGCGGCTCTTGTGAACAGTCCAATGGAACTTCCGCGCACGCGGTACAAAAACCTTAACCTGCAATTCTTTCCTGACCTTTGGACCTCTCTGAATCACATGCTGAAAGGAAATACTTCAGCTATAGACTGCATAGAGGAAGCGACTGGTGCAGGTTACGGAGAAATGCCACTGCACCTTGTGGAACATACCGACGTTGGCAGATCTGCCAGGAGTCTGGTGGCGCTGCAAAGTACGTGACTGAACAGTATTTGATTTCCAGAAAAAGAAACGGGATAAAATATAGCGAATAACACGCGTGGCAACGGATCAAAAGATTGGAGTGCTAAATTGAGAGGAGCAGGTGACGGAAAAAACTTTACGTAATGAAAATTAAGACAGACAGTGTCAGGAGGGCTCTTCTTCCAGGAACCCAAGGCCGTTCCTCTAGCTTTGCCCGCTCTACTAAATTGAACGAAATAAGCTAAAATGAACAAAACGAACTGGAAAGTAAACATAACCTTCAGAGTCCATTCCATTCAAAAGTAACATTTTCATGCTAGAAAATGACGGCGCAGAATGACACCCATGTTTCTTGTACTTCGGCAACTATACGACCGCTAGCCGCCAGAACCCAACACCAACTACTTTAATGGGAATAATTTGAACTTTTAATTTTGAGAAAACCTGAGAGTTGGATGAAATTCTGTTTTATCTACGGCATTATCTTCAGGGACGCCTTCTAGTCGCTATAGTGGCTGAGAAACCTGTTGTATAAAATAATTCCGGCGCTGCTGCTGCTGATGATGATGATGACGATGATTATACCGCAAATGCGCGCCATTCACAAAATTAGATGGTTCACTAAAAATTTTGATTAAAGCAGTAATCGGAAAGGTAGAAAGGATTCACCTACTAAGACCGGGCACTTCATATGGCAATTTCTCGCCTGTCTTCGTACTCATTCGTTGACGGCACTTGACAGCAGCCGTAAGGATGCCAAAGAGCATCGCCCGATGCCCAGCAGAGGAAATGAACCCTATTTGCAATAAGAATGTGTTTTGTTTTCCTGCTTGCTTTTTTGTCTAGCCACTAGAGACTGGCGGC
This sequence comes from Amblyomma maculatum, assembly GCA_023969395.1. Taxonomy (NCBI): domain Eukaryota; kingdom Metazoa; phylum Arthropoda; class Arachnida; order Ixodida; family Ixodidae; genus Amblyomma; species Amblyomma maculatum. Next base: position 787,140 of record JAJIZL010019351.1, on the reverse strand, counting down.
AGTTCATCAACTTGTTACGAAATACAACCTGGCACAATTACACGGCTGGGCTGCTATCAACGCGGAAGGCGTGCAGACGCACGTGCTGCTTACGTGATTTTGCCAGCGAGGGGGCGTCGTTTCCCGACTCAAGCACCTAACGGCTCTCGTTGCTAGAACGCGCGCCTCCGACAACGTGCCCTTCCCCGAACAGCGCGTCTTCTACCGGCGTTGCGAAACTTCACTTGCCCCTCCTTATGAATAGGGTGCACTTCTCGCACGAGCCTTCTCCTCCAGCTCGTTCCTGCAGGACTTTGCTTCGGCTCACAGCGTGCCCTCAGCGGGGTTGAAAGCATGCCGACTTTCACGGTGTCGTCCTGTTGTGTGCGCTATTCTCTAGCCTTTCGGAGCCGATCACACAGATCCAGAAGCAGTCGCCTTAGACTGGTGGTTGTTCCACTCAACCGCCAGCAAACTTTGAGAAGTACAAGAAAATGAGAAGCATATGATGGAAACACTGCCATCAAAATTAACGCCCAGTTTGTTTCAATTCTTCGGCCCCAAAGCGGGTTCCTTCTGATAATTAGGGTAATTGGAAGACAATCACTCATCTTTGTTATTGAGATTAAATTGGATGTAATACTCAGCACCGTTTCTTTACCTGGTCTATATTAACCAGACTATACAGAAGCCACCTAAGTAGCCGTTCTGTACGGTGCGCGGATAGCTGCGGAGGTGTCGCATTCTATCACCCGGATAGAGCATGTGTGGTCCACCTGGAGGAAGGACCGCATGTAGCATATTCAGCAAGTGCAGTGTTTGCACGGTGGTACAGTTTTGTGATAAGGTAAATGAGGAAGAGTGGTAAAGCGATGAGATAAATTTGGTTTAAGAATGTTACCAGCTTTTTGGCGTACATGGGTGTCTACATATAAAAGCATATATGCCCATTCCACTGCAACAAAGTCCACTTCTTTTCGCATGTAATCAAGTGCTGAAGACTCCCACTTTAAAGAAAAGACTAGGTATTGTCAACGGTGTAATGAAGAGTGTGAAAAACATGTAATAAGCTATTCGACGTCAGCAACAATGTAAGATGGGAGACGACATCACTAACCTCCACGTAGCAAGCCTAAAACATCAATGGAATAACCGAGAGAATGTCAAACCGGAGCGACGGTCACGGAGAAGACGACGGACAGCAGAAAGGAGTCAATGCCGACAAAGCCCCGTTGAACTTCTCCTGGAGATCAGCTGGAATTCTCGCTAGCGAAAAGCGGTGCACTTGGTGGTTAGCGGCTTCCAACCAATTGGCGTCAACACACTCCATCCAAGTGAGTCCCCTTGTCTACGCTTTGGTAAATGCAATTTTTTGTGTGATATTTATGCGCTCGGGGCTTAAAAGTAATGTTATGAAGGAAGAAGGGTACGGTAAGGTAAAAAAAAATGAAAAAAGGTTGACTGATGTAAAGAAGTCTAGATGGCTGAAATAAACGCATTTATATGAACATTACGTTCCCTGATTTGAATCCAGACATAATGTAAAGAAAGCAAGGTAGCCCAGAGCGGTAAAGTTGAGGAATATGAAAAAAATCCCTCATATTAGGCAAATCCACCATAAGGAGCCAGCGTCACACACGGAACACACAGGTTGAGGAGAAAGAGAAGAAGCAGGAAACGAGCGCCTAACACGTGGAGATAGTAGAGAGATTTAGCTTACCGTGATTCACGATCCGCCACAGTGAACCTCTACCGCGAGTGGGCGAGGCGCACAAGCTGATTGGTCTCGACGTGGCAGGTCTATGTGCCAACATCAAATATGTGGCGCCATCTGCCGGCGTCGAGGGGATCTGGGCATGCGCAGCGGAACGCGCGTTGGCGGATAATGGTAGCGGATCGCGGATCACGGTAAGCTAAATCTCTCTAGTGCCGTGTGGAGAAGGTAACTCATCGAGCGCGTACCGCGGAGAGAGCGTGGCAGAGAGAAGCGGCCTTTCTCATCTGAGCTGATGAGACGGGCCAAGTATCTCTGATTCAAATTGACCTGGCGAAGGCTTTTGATAAAATTTGGCACGATTTCTTGTTCGCGGTCTTGGAGCATGCAAACACTGGTGACGTTTTGCTCAAAGGCATAAGGATGTGCTATATGAACTCATATACAAGACTAATTGTTAATCAGGAGCTATCGAAACCATTACCATTGAAATCATCTGTTTATCAAGGATTTCCACTGTCTCCATTGTTGTTCGCCTTATATCTGGGAACCGTTTGCCTCAGTATAAATAACAGTGCAGCTGTCAGTGGTTTCTCTCTGGCTAGATGTGAAGTTAAGATTTTAGCCTCACTGACGATATCGCCCTCTTGTTCTGACAAAAAGAGTGTACTTCAGGCTTTAGACTTCACTAAACAGTTTTGCGATGTATCAGGCGCGGCTCTTAACTTAGATAACTCCTAAAGCTTTTGGGTGTGCAATTAGGGCACTAGACCAAGCCAGGTTGGCGGCATATGCTAGAACTGTAGTCCTCTTCAGTACCTAGGGGTTCTGCTGCCCCAAGTTCGCAACAGTGCAGCGTACCGGGATTCACAAATCGCACCTATGCGGCGACAAACACAGGTTTGGATGGGTAGGGAACTCTCAGTGTTTGCTATAGCACATGTCTTTAACATATTTTTGTTCGCAAAGCTTGCGTATGTCCTTCAAGTCCTGCATTGTGCGAGGAGGAAGGTACAAGTAATACACAGGATATTTGCTACATTTGTGTGACGCTCTCAATGGGAGCCCATGCAGTGTGACAGCTTGTTCTTTTCTTTAAAGTTTGGTGAGTGGGCCTTGTTCACTTGCTTGTGCATCAAGTTGTTTCCCGTTTTATCATTTTCAAATTGACAAACCCCCCGTTTCTTGTAGCTGTACTCATTAGGCGTCTTATTCCTCATTCGTATTGACTGGGCAAGCTCGCGAGGGGCCTTTATGGGGACTCCTTAAGATGGCTGCTGACACTTTCAATTTTCTCACTGTGCGATCCTCTATAGATTACCTGTATAGCCTCTCGAGAAAGCAGATGACTCGGTCTCTCAGTGAGTCTTCGCTCCTTACACCGTTGTATCGGTAGCTTTATCTGGGGGTTTTGGACGCCACTGTTCTAAAGCGTGTTAGGTAAACTACACACAGCGACGTTGCCTGTCAAAACATTTCTTAATGATAAGGAGATATTTGTGCCCTGGACGGAGAATTGCCGTCTCTGTAGCGTGCCTGAGACAATTGATCATTGTGTTATTCTGGGCAGTGATGCTATGTTTTTTTTTGGGGACATATTACAAAGAAATATTAAGAAGGACGTTGAAATTACACCATATACTATTAGATTTAAAACTCTATCATGCCTTATGATCTATTGGTGTTCATGGGAATGTTCAGTCTTTGGAAGACCCGTATGTTGGACAGTCATGCCGAGCCACCAAGATCGTCCAAACCCGTGTTTCGGGAGTAGTGTGCTATGGTGAGGAGTGTATAAGCTGCACGGAAAGAACCTCCAAACTGGATGCCGTACCTAGACGCATGTGGTCAAAAAAGAACTTGTAGTCGGGCTAGATGGTTTTCAGCTTCAGACGGCATTCTTAGCGCAGAGAAACACACACGCACACGAGAGAAAAGGATGGACATGGGACAGGCGCTGTCCCGCGTCCTTCCTTTTCTCTCGTGTGCGTGTGTGTGTTTTTCTGCGCTAAGAATGCTGTCAAATGCATGTGTGTGCCTAATTTGGATGTTTTGATCATAGTGCATTGTCGGGTGGGCTTGTATTAGGCAGCCCGGTAACTTCAGATATGGACAAGTTTAAGTAAGGGGAGTTGTTCCTTTCTTTACCGACGTTTTGCTATGCAATAAAAAAAAGAGCGTGGCAGAGAGAACACTAAGACAGCCGTCGGCGTGAGAAGATTCATCTGGGTGTGTCTGCTGGTGCATCGAGTTTCCAGTCTTGGGTCTCTGCCTCGGGCGCGAGGGCCTCCAGACCCGGACCGACTATCATCCTGAGCCTCCAGACTAATCGGCCTGATCCACTAGACACGGGTGAACATTATCTGGCACCTAGCTCCCATGGCTTGCAGCTGTCGTGAAGCAGCCACCGCACAGGTGACCAAACGCAGGCTTCCCGCATCTCTATCAGACGCCGGTTAGGTTAACTGAGTTACGCGAACGAGTCAGGCAACCGACGGGCGAAAGCTACAGCGCTGATGCCTGATGAAGACACCGCTGTTGGCCCAGCGCCTCCATTCTGACCGTAGCCGTAACCACTAACCGACACTGCTGACGCTCAGCCGCACCTCTGCGCCGGATGCACTACCATTCAGAAGGAGACAAAAAATCTGAGTGAGCTTTCCCTTTCTTCTTAGACTATGTTCTTTGTTCGCAGCGCTGTTTGTTTTTTCTCACTTGTGCGTGTTTCGTCCGAATTTTTTGGTTTAAATAAGTGTTTTTATTTTTTCACCTGCTGCCGCCTCTTGTGTCAATCTTACTCCAGCCCTAACGGCTCACAAATTTCAAATAAAGTCCAGAGCTCCAGCTAGCGATGCGGGCTGGTCTCAGTATGCAGCGACGTCACAAGATAATGTGTCAGCAATCATAGCAGCATGTCGCAGCAACGTGACAAGGTAACGTGATGACTGCTCGAAAATTCAAAACTAAAAACGTCGTAGTCGCTTTGTGATTCACTACCTCTATGAGTGTATGTGCAACCACTGGGAGTACGCTCTCACTCTCAATACTTCCACAGAAACGACGGCTCCACGTAAGCGAATATATGAAAGCTAGGGAAGCCTTCCCCTCAGAAGTAGCATCTGCAGCAGCACTCGGACAACGACCTCGTCGGGCAGTAGCAATAAAATATATATAGCAGCAACATTCTTTCTTATAACATCCAAGGTGACATTAGCTTTCTCGTGGTGTTTTCACTAGACTCTTAACTCTTGGCATGTAGTTGACTTGCAATACATTCTTTACACATCCAATGCATCGAATCAATGCCACGCGACGTTGGGCGATGTTAAACATTCTTTTTAAATTGCGGCTATAGAGTATTATACATATCGAACGTTCATCACTTAAAACAAAAATATAGTCCTCAATGTATGTATTGCTATTTACGATGGTTTTGAGAGAAAGAAAGCTGGTCTTCTGTATGCAATACGTAGAAAAGAACTAATGGATTATTTGCATAAACTGTTTCGGATGTGCACGTACAATATTTCGGTTACAACAGAATACGCTTATGGCGGCATCATTTTAATTTCTCTGTTAGAGCATGGCAGTAAACAGAAAGCCTGCCGTGATGGACTTCAGTTGGTCCTGTTTATATTCAGAGAATGCAGTGGGGTGATTGCTGACTCGTTTTTTTCTCTGGTGTGCCTCTTGCTTTGTGACGCGAGGCAGTGCAAGGTAGTTGCACAACGGATTTGGTACTCAGCTTTACGGATGTCACTTCATTGAACGCGTCTCGAAGTGAGGGCAACAGATACCTAATCCTTGATAGACTTCGAGCCTTGTCGCTCCGAAGGTCATGCAATGACGTCACAAGAGTTCCGGGTTGGATTCGAGCAAGAGCAAAGAGCAGAGCCTTCCTTTGCCTGTCGTGGGCACTTCGAGTGGCAATTATTTTACCCTGTGGAGTCCAGCTTAGTGAGGATTGGCACTTCAATGGTCAGATTTCTAGGAAGATAATAGCTTCTTCTAAAAAGTAGGATCAACGCAACTAACGGCTTGACAATGTGGGGTTTTCTTTAGGTATAAAGGCTGCTTCCGGCACATCCAGGTGTAAACAAAACCTGTCCTGAGATCACCGGTAATGGTGGGATGGTGTGACGCAATGTGCACCATCATTTATCTTAGTAGAAAAGTGTGTTTTAAGTGCTAGCAATAACGCTTATTTGGACACGCATCAAACGGGAACTCTGCCTTTCGCCCTCCTTTTCTCCTCCTGCTCTATGATATGGTAGTTCTTGTCAAGTGATTTCAGTTGAGAGTGCTGAGGCACGCATAAGATTTGGAGCAGGGCGTGAGCGGATGGGTGTATATGGCTCATGTCGCTACTACCACAGCAACATTTCTCTTTCACGGTGTTTGGTGGGCGCGAGATGTTTCATCTTAGTGAGCCAACTAATCAGCCATGGTAAAGGAACAAATTCACGCTCCAGGTAACGTAAACATTTAGCGCCGGATATGTAAATTGACATTTTACTTGTACTCCAGCGCTGGTCATGTACTGTCCCATCCTAGACTCGGCCTAATAATGTTGAGCCTGTATGAACTTTACATTATTCCTTGCTGGATAGAAGAAGGCGGAATATAACTCATATATAATCATAAAAGAGCATGAAAACTGTCAGGAGCTAAACAGGTCGATACACGGATGAGTGGGTCATGCTCCTGTCATGTGCGGTGTAAGTTATAACTTCAAGAACGGACTCTTTTCTGATCAGCAAAAGTTGAATCGTGTTATGTGCATCGGGGTGATACTCACAACACACTATAATAGTCTGTTGTTGTGCAGAAAATAAAATTTTGAACAACTCAGATGCTCCTCACAGGGAGGCGAATTTAAGAACATATTTCCTCACAATGTTTATTCGTCTTCCAGTTTACCACAAATAAGACAATTCAAGTTTTGGTTCGATTTTAGGGGGTTTACCGTCTCAAAGCGACTCTGGCTATGAGGGACGCCGTAGTGGAGGGTTCGGGAAATTTCGGCTGCCACCTGGATTTTTTTTAATGTGCACTAATATCGCAGAGATCACTGGCACCTTCGTTTTCGCCTCCATCGAAAAGCGGCCGCCACGGTCGACATTCGATCCAGCGTCCTTGCCACAGTGGTCGAGCGCCTTAACCACTGCACCACCACGGAGGGGAATTCGAATTTTCCTTTAGTTTATTTAGAAAAATGAACAAAATATAGATACATTTTATACTACGTATATAGGCCCCTGTTTGTTATTACTGGACCGAAACCTCGTATGACAATAAAGCCAAATTAATAACATATTTTAACAATAAAAATAAGTTGCCGAGCCCCCCCAAAAAAGAATATTTTAATATTAACTTACGAGCATTACAACCTAATATTAAATATATAGCGAAACAATGCAACAAAGATATAAAATTGTGCCGTAGATGAATGCTTTATTATACTCATATAAAGTTGTTGTTTAGGTGAAGAAAAAGGCGGCGTATATTATCACTTGGCAAAAAAGTTCAATAATTATATGAAAAAAATCCGGCCATATGATTGCCAAAGTAAGTTCGAACGTGAGGCCGTAAAATGTTTCGTGAAGCGAGAAGCGATGTCACATTACCCTTATTAACGATATGCTTGTCAATGAACTGCAAGGGGTCACCAGTTGTTAACGATGCGAGAGACAAATATTCCGCTTTCAATGTTTACTAGATCATAGCGGTGAAATGTTTGAGGGCGTAGTATAGCGCGGATATCGGAAAGTGCTATCCGATCCAAGTAATGATCTTAATGGTTTGGTTCCGACTGTGTTAAAGAGGTACGGTGCGGGCAAGGTAATTTGTTTTACACAGCCCAAACTAATACATGTGTTAAATAGGAGAGAGGTGAAAGCTGTATTGTCAAACCTAATTATGTTATGCAATAGTTTCAAATACTATCATTTTTTATAGTACAGCGTAACCAATGTGCTCATATTAAATACGTGACGGGCCTTAAGGATTACTCAGATAACATACATTTTTCTGTACATATGCGGCAACTGTCAATTACAGCAACATAAAATATTTAGGAACCAGACAAATGTGCTGGAATTAAAGTTGTGTATTAAAATAATAAAATATCAATAATTATTGACTGGAAACTAACAGTTGAAAACTTTAATTTAGAACGGTTCATCAAGAGTTTGTCTCCAGCACAATAGTTCGAATCAGGTATTTGTTTAGTGTAGCGGTAAAAGCATAAAACATTTAGGGTTTGATAAGATAGTACTTTTATCGCCATGAAAGAAACCTTCATTGAAGATTTAGGTATATTGCTGTGAAATATTGATACTAAGAGAGGGTGTCCTATCAAGCCCTGAACTGCATCACGCCGAATACAATATTGTCAGAAAGTTTGGCAGAGACATGAATCGTTTCACGGTGGAATAAATGCCTGCAATTAAGATCCAGTGAGTTGCCTTTAAAACCATAAAAGAGAAGTTCAGAGCAATGAATAGCCTGGTTGATATTTCAAAAGCTTTATAAAAGTCGAGAAATACAGAGCCAATAACAGTTACGTTCGTCAGTTTCTAGCTTGCATTTATCAGGGAAGTAAATAACAGCGACAATACTTGAATATTCATTCACTTCCGAGTCCAGACTATTTTGTGTCAGATAACAATGCTTTTCAAAGTAGTTTGGCTTTCTCCCATGAATTAGTTTGTCAGTTACTTCACTATAAAAGAAAGCACTGAAATTTGGCGGTGATTAGATATTACAGATTGTTTGTCTTCTTGAATAAATGATTTTCTTCTCTTTAGTTCTTTTGGGGAGACGTCGCACAAGAAGACGATTATCAATGGCATCGTTAAATAGTTTAATATTACGGTCATGTATGTTATCAAAACAAGCATTTAATTGCAACAAATGTCTGTAACGTTGCTGCCCTGTACTCTGTATAAAATATCCCAGACCTGGGAACCACACCGTTCGGCGGCTTTAATTCTATTCGTTGAATACGGCACGTGGCGTCGTTTATATAATAATAGATTAATCAAGAAAACGACATTTTTGCTAGCGCTGGCGAAAACATAAAATAAAGACGTCGCTATTCTCCATGCCATGTTTTCCGCTTTGGTTACTCAAGATGAGCCTTTAAACATTCCTATGTACACCGCTTCCGATGCATTGAGCAACAATGGGTTTTATAAGCAAAGCACTACAAGGGTACTTGATGCCAAAATAATTACCAACGCTTCCAGTGGTTCACCGGCGCTACAAAGTGTCGTGCACCTTATAATAATACAGCGTGCGGCATGAATATGTTGAGACCTTCACTGTTCGGTCAGAGTAATGATGCCCCGCCAAAACGTTTGTGATCACTAGATTTCTTTACTAAGGGTCTACTGTTGACTAGGTCGATGCATCTACAACCAAATACAGTTTACTGTCTCTATATCTTCCTCAACAGAAACTACTACTCAAAACCTTTCCCTTACTTTGAGATAACTTTCATTACCAAGAGAAGTCTCCGCGTAGTTTCATCGGAAGTCTGGATGATGTATTTGACATTTGAACGAAGTTCATTTATCGTGCGAGCGTTTTCGAAACCCTTAAACTGTTATAAAGCAAATAAAATGTTAACTAGCAAACACATGTGAACTCTGTTCTGTGTGAAAGAAAAAACGATCGATGCGGGCGGAACTGCCTCCACGCCGATGGGCGCGGACAACCGGGTGGACACGTGGCATGGGCCGCGTGGGGATGTCACGCGCAATCGGGCGGCGTAATCCGTACGTCAAGCATCACTGGCGCTATTTTTGCCGCGTTCTCGAACGAAGCACAAGCGCCGTGCGAACGAGGACGTAGGAAAGAACAAAAGCTGTAAGAAAGAAGAAAGCTGTAGATTTCACATTCAAAATTGTATATTTCTTGCAGGTTCTATAAGAGAGCTGTGAGGCATTTCTTTTGAGCGGTTTCCTGCGGTTCATTTATAGCAACTATTCCCGTCTATTTTTTGTATTTACATATCGCTCGTACAGCCTTAAGAAGACGAAATACCACCACTGGTTGCGCTTGCTTTGGAAAAGGACACGCTAAAAGGGCACAAAGTAATAAAATTGAAGGGACCTGAAAAAAAAAACGAAAACATTCTCCGCCGCAAGAGTTGATCTGCGCTAGAGGAGACTTGGCTGGTTTATCATATTAGCACTCCTCTTCCATCAAGCACCCTCTCCTGAAAGGATTTTATAAAATCACCTGTTCTTTCAGATAGGATTTAATCAATTGTCATACCGCGAAATTCCAGGCTATAAGCACGACTGGGAATGAGAGGAGAAAATTCGAAGAAACGGCGTTGTACTATGAACAACAACACTCCTTCCAACGTTCTGTGACCACGCATCTAAAAGCTGCCGAGGGCAACAAAAATCATTCTTAAATTGGATTTGTGTTTGTTCTGTTTATGTGTGGCGTCGATTCAACCCTACATCCCACAGGTGCCTTACTGCTCCTCTACAACCGATAAGGTAAATAGATTTAGTTTACCGTGATCCGCGATCCGCGATCCGCCACCGTGGCTCTCTACCGCGCGTGGGCGGGGCGGTCATGCTGATTGGTCCCGACGCGGCAGATCTGTGTGCCCACATCAAGTATGTGGCGCCATCTGTCGGTGTCAAGGGGGGTCTGGGCATGCGCAGTGGAACGCGCGGTGGCGGATCCCGGTAGCGGATCGCGGATCACGGTAAGCTAAAACTCTCTAATGTCGTGTAAGAGGCGAGACGATGACAGAGGACTTAGCAAATGAAACAGAAAACCGTTGAGCCTCTCCCATCCAAAAAAACGCTTTCTTGGCATGTTTACGAAATGCAGCGCTCTCTGGACGGGCAAGAAGCCTTTAGCATCAGAGGCCAGGAGCAGCCAAAGGGGCGTTATGTAACATCACTGGCACCCATCAGAGCAGAGAACAAGTTCCTCGTGCTGGCCGAAGAGCGTATTTTTATGCATATCAAAGGCCAGACAATATTAGAACCTGCTAAAGCAAGATTCATTTCGCGCGTTCTAAACTTTTCTTCTATTTGTTAAACATAAATCGCACGGGCTGCCTGCCGGCTCTAAAAAAACTGAAGTGGCGATAAATAAAAAAAGGAGGACTACCCACGTGCGGTACGAGCGGTCACCGCCCTTTCCGAATATATGCTTTCTGTTAAAGGCCCACTGTCCACCCTCCGGTCGAAAATATTTTCTTCCTCGTCGACTTTGAGACTTCGCCCCCAGAACGCAAGGCAGCAAAATGTTTTGGAAAGAGTAAATAATAACGCAGTTACAGCCACCGCAATCACCCGATTCTGTCATGCTTCTCTCCTTCCGTTCCCTCGCAAAGGTTTTTCACTCTCCTGCCCGAGGTCGTCTAGCCTCCGCAAGACAAATTCCCCTTCCTCCTCCGCGTTTGGTGGGAGGTGGGGCGTGGCACACCGCGAGCGCAAGAAAAAAAAAAGCAAAAAAAGCAAAGAAAAAAAAACGGTCGAGGGAGCGCGCGCCGCTGGATTCAGTCTGGCCGTGGCGAGGGAAAAGCGCGCTGCGAGCGGTAGACACCCATCCTTCACCCTCAGTCAGCGAGACGGACCAATGGACGTCGTTGGCGGTACGTACGTCATTACTGTGGCCCGTCGGGCCAGCGCAGGGAACGGGGAAGCTGGCTTCCCAAAGGAGAGCATGAGAGAGCTTTGAATTGTATTTTCGATGCTTTGCGGCGCGCGTGTCACTGTAGCATTTTGCACAGACTATCTCCGGTACCTGATTGAAACACTGGGCTCCTTTGCTTAAAAGGGCCTTCCCTGGACAGTGGCCCTTTAAGCTTCCTTCGAAGTAGAATTTAAGCAAGGCGTTAGGTTCCCGCAGAGAATATCGTAAGGGCAGTTGCAGTTTTTATTTTTCTGCAAGTTGTAAAGGTTGTGACAGCACGTGAGTAGATTTAACAGCTATGAATGAGTGAGCGATACGCATGTTTAATACCCCCCTATTAATCATTTGGGGACCTATACTACATAGCTACCCATACCTGACCAGTACGTATGCACTGAAGTATTTTTAGTTACCGGTGCCCCAGCAGAAGAATGACAGGCACAAAGGTAATTTGCGTCTAGTGATGACCGCGGAGAAGTAGTCAACGCTTTAAATTCGTCATCACCAGTCTGATTATGAGATTTGGATGAACTGACAAAGCGCCATTAGTGTCGTCTCGCCCCTCTGTCACCATCCTACTTTTCTCGTTGCCTTCTACATCTTTGATTGATCCAACCAACATTTCAAATTTAGCGCGTGCCATGGCCTACATTTAATTGCGCACGTTCACTTTTACCGCGTATTATAACTGACTTTAACGCTCTGCATTTACCTGTCACTACTATAAATAATACTCATAAATCTTACAAACTAATGTCTGCCACAGTTACTTCTTACGTTCCTGGCGTTCATTGTTAATTCATGGGGTCTTCTTGCTTTGTATCCTTATGGATTCATATCGTATTATTTTGTTCTTGTTTCCGTGAAATTGTATAGTTCGCATTAATGTTTTTCACTGTCTGCTCAAATGTTACTTATTTTGTTTTTGTTTTTCCTTAAGCTCGAAATTATTTATAAAGAATTAATATTTCCTTCCATTATCATATGCTGTGTTTTTGCTCTTTTCTCTCCATGGTTTTGTCTATTGGTGATGTTTTTCATGTAACCCCATCATCCCATGTCACACACTCGGCCTCACGGGAGAGCCTATAGGAGTATTTTATATAAATAAAAAAAAAAGATTAATATAGCCGTCATCGTCGTCATTATCATTACTATTTTGATCACATCATCCATCACGAGGCGTTAAGTGTAACGCAACAAGACACCTTCCATATACATCCCGTTCTGTACCAGGACCACCCGTATTTTTCTTGCAGAGTTTCAAAACTCGCACCGCCTGACACTCAGCGTGTCATAGGCTTAATTCTGATACATAGCGGTACATCGCTATAGTTCTCCAGGGCTTAGCAAGCCATAGTAGCGCTCATAATCCGCACTGAAGCCCAAATTCTAAGGTTATCAGTTAAAAAGCCCCATGCGTATATAAATGACAACGCCTCATTGTTTCATAGTAATTAGATTCATGCAGAACTAAAGGCAAAAATGTACTAGCTGCCCTGAAGCCAATGCTAAAGAATGTGCTACTTTTTCCCATATTCGTTTTTTTTTAAGTTACGCACTTAGACCTAGTTGTGATGGCCATATAGGATTTCTTGCGTTTTACAATAACCTCAATATAGTTCTTTAATGAAGCAGAACTAAATTCCTAGAGATTTTCTAATGGGCATCCTGTTCTCAAAAAGTTCTTTAAAGCATCTGCACCCTGTATGGGCTTCTTCCTTGCCAGCTCACTTCAGCTGGGCTCGCTGGTATTGCAAAATACGAATGCCTCCGCTGACTACGGCTTAACCTTTCCGAGCTCCTTTAACGCCATTCAACAATAGGCATGCTAGGCCAAGTTTCGTGCTCATCTCTATGTCATGAACTCTTTGTGGAGAGCCGCGTGTCTTTGTTCGGAAACGTGAATCGCTGTCCGCGATACACACCAATATTAAGAGATGAATGAAGCCGACAAAGAAGATAATAAATAAATGAGTCGAACATTGTGTATTTTAAGGGTACGATCGGAAAAAAACGTTTCCTGAAAAGTTACCAGAAGAGGAACAAAATAGACACTGCATTACAAAGCGCATCGCCTCTTTCGAGGTCGCCCGAAAGAAACAGGGCCCGGTAGGCGATAGTGATTCTACTGCTTCGTTACATCACCCTTCCGTTTCCGCATTAAGCCATCCTTTCTTTTAAAGACTGGCCCTTTTATACTCACCGTAGCATTCATAAAAAGAAAAAACCAGTGAGTCACTATGGCGACTAAAGTGGTGGAAGGCAAAAGCCTGAGCAATGTATATGAAAAGGCTGTGGACGTCTCCAAATGTCTGACCATTACTATTGCTTAGTAATAGTTACCATGACTTCCACTTTTTGAGTTCTAGTTAATGGCTGGTTTGTGTTAGTTAAATACCTCTTAAATAGTAAGTGATGGTTAGTGATAGTTACGAAGACCCCCAAAGGCATATGTTCATATGGGCATCTGCTAAACTATTTTATTATTAGTAATAAATATCATGACGTTATCTTGAAAACGACATCTTAAAACACGTTCCGATATCCCCCGATTGCTATTGAATAAGTATCGATTCAATGGTAATTGGCATATGCCCATATACGACATGCACCCGAAACGCGGACACATTTGCTAACTGCAGTATGAGGCATTAAAAGCTTTCGCATTAAACTAATCGGCATATAGGGGTTGAATAACGCGAAAAATTGGTAAAGAGGCTGCTCGTACATAGAACAGAGCTTTTGTAAAACTACAAAGAGAAAAACGGAGAGATAAGTAGACCTATATGATTACCAGCTTAGCGAATGAATCACAGGGAGGTCGCCCTTACATTTTTGGTTTACGAATGTGTCTCTGCTTTTTGTCGTGAAACCACTGTCAGTCTGCCCACTTCTGTGCTCACGCTCCACCCTCCCCACCCTCCTTTATTTAAGGTGGCCACATGCAATATTCTTCCTTTGGGACCCGCCTTTCCTCTGCTCTTGAAACCGCGTACCAAGCAACAAGGCCGACTGGCGCTTCCTATCCCCCCTCCCCCTCCTATCTTGCTTCCTTCACCCGCTTTCACATAAAGAAGGAGATTTTCCACTTTCCTGTCCGCTATCTAACACCAGCAGCAAGTGGCCACCACCTGGCATCCCCGTTGCCAGGTGCCAAAATAATTATCAACTTCTATGGCAGAATGCGACCTTGTATGGCTAAGAAAAACTTATTAGACTGTTCATGGTAAAAGGAAGAGAAATCGCCGCTTCTGGCTGTTTTCCGGCACAACTTCCTGCACTGAACCCACGATTACTGATTACACTGTCATCCATCTCCTATTGGCGATTCCGGAGTCCGCACCTATTTTTGCGGCAATAAAAATACCGCGAGTTTTAATATAGGTCGAGACATTATACATCAGTTTGAATTTCAAATTTCTTGGATTTAAAACATTTTCTTTTTGTTAACGGCGCTCTGGAATGCCATAAAAACTGGCACTGAGTTTGAACAAAATTTCGAATTCAAGTTTTCTTCAAATGCAGTGTCAAAAATTTTGAATGAAAATGTAAGTTCAGTAGCTATTGAATCAGCGGAGGTTGTCTCTCATCGTCACTGCAAGGCGAATCACGTGGGAAAGGGATTGTTAAACTTGGCTGCTAGAATATTTAGCTCTGCACAGATATACTGCAGGAAGCATGTTGCACACCCCAATCAATATCCTGGTCTTCGAAACTGGAATAAAAAGAATACGAACATGAATTTTTAGGATAGAGGAACATACATTACAGTTCCTAGATGACGAGTTTTGTGCAGTGGTCGCCGACACGTACCAGCACCTGCGCGTCACTCTAGTTCCACCGTTAAACCCCGATACTATTCTAAATTCTCAAGCTTCTTTGTTTTAGTCCATTAAACAGCATGTGCTATTTCTAATTTTCGTTAACACACCTCGTTGTTTGCGCAAGCTGGTGTTACGGGCGGCTGGCAGAACCGTAACAAGCTTTCGACATCCATCACATCCCACTGGCTCAACATTCCCGAAATAGCGACCGACCATGCGCGCCGTTCTTACCCTCTTTCCGCCGTAGCAGGCTAATTAACGGCCGCGGGTAACCTAACGGCAGCCTGGAACGTGATAGCGAAAAACCCCGTACTTTTTCCAGCAATGTGGGTATGTGGTTGGTAATGCTGCCTTACACCTCCTCTTACGTCTGCCTGGTACCTTACGCTGCACATGGGCAGGTGGGATAAACAAAACACGTGATTCGCCTTGATTCGTGCTCATCCACCGCGTAAGCTTCGTTCTGGTCCAACTTTCCTTATTTTTTCTCTCTTACCAATTAGAATTCAAGCTCCAAAGTTAGTTCACTATATGTCATAGGAACGGCAGGATCTGGATCTCTTTTACCCTTTTTAATGCGCTTAAACTGAGTGCATCACTCGCGGACGTCCGCATCAAGCCTCGCTGCGGTTGTTATGAAAAAGAAGAATTCCCGTTCCGGCCGCTTTTGAGGGCTTTGAGTGCTCCTTCCGGGTAGCACAAAAATAAATATTAAATCTATTAATCAGACCTTGCGAACCAAGACCTGCAGATCAAGGAGCTGTACCAACAATGGTGAGGCCGTCCAGGCTTAGGCTGAACAGATCGTTTTGCAGGAGTAACAGAACATGAGAAGAGGATTTTCTCTAGATTTGCATATAGAGCAGAACTGAGGGAACAGTAGGGGTCAGAACGGAGACGCAAATCTAATAATCGGGAAGTCGCAAAAGGAGCGTTCTTATTTTTAATCCTGAGAAATATATGTGCGCTTAAAGTGTCTGCTTTAATAAAGTATCTCTGTCTTTGAAACCTATAAAGTGTAACTTGGGAAACAGGCACTATGCCCTGGGAGCACCTCACAGCCGAGGGAGCAGGAAGGTGTTGAGGACGTTAGGGGCAGTTGCCTTGCTACAGCTGCAATAAATGGGAAGGGGAGCATCGCAGGAGCTGCAGCTATGGAAGTGAGAGGGTAGGCTGCGGGAGCTATCGCTGTTACGCACTTTGCAGCAACTGTTCAACCGTGGGTAACGCTGGTTTTGATGAGAATTTCGAACGAAAGCGTCACGCTTGAATGTTTGAGCAGCAAAAGAGAAATGGCTTTCGGTTTTCGCTTCCAGACCTAACAGCAAAACGAGAAGGAGCTCCGAATTCACCTTTGGCTTAGCCAAACTTATCGGGAGCCTCGTTTTTTTTTTTGTTTTTTTTTTTTACTGAATAGGACAACCACCAGAAGATCCCTAAGGTACAGTGGTCTGCCTGATTGTAACCAGAACAGGCATTCAATTAATATTTTTGGTGCGAAGAACCAGAGCAGAAATCTGCTTGACCATATATTTCATGCTAGTGCAGTAAAATATAAAATCAAATAATAAAGGCCTAATTATTATTGCCAAACTTTCAGGAAACGGTACGTTGTAAGTTAACAACAGTTTTTTTTTATTCGAAGACTTTCAATGTGGCACAGGATAGGGTTGTTCTTAACTTATAGTAGTTATTGTAGACTTTTGTCTTCAAGAACCCTGAGAAATCTCTGACTCATACCACTGTCTGTTAACCGCAAGTGTATGTTTTTCTCCCTTGTGGCCGTGAGTAAAACTTCCGGTAGTAGGCAATTCATATTACGCAGCTGATTAAATTTTCACGAAACTGTACACAAAAATTCAGACAGAGAAATGTCTAGAAATAGCGAAAAGTTATTTCCGAACAAACGTGTTCTTATTTTACCCTACACGCTTCATAGAGATTAAATGCAAGAATTTGTTGGATGCTGGCTAGGAAATTAATTGCCATGTTTACTGGACACAAGAACGGAGCAATAAAAGGCTTTAATCTACAGGAAAAACCAGATGATGAAAACTGGATTAATTCAATGCAAAAGAAGCAGAGTGTTCAGTTATATCGAGATTGCAAAAGGCAGATCAGGATGAAATAATTATATGATACCTGAAGAAGTTGAACCCGAATCTTTGAGGGTAGTCCAGGGTACGTTAGAACGTGCAACTACGAAAAGTAATTAGACGAAGGTGACACATATGCAGTGTGTGACCCGCTGCGGTGGTGCAGTAGTTAGAGCGCTCTAGTGACTACTGTGCAAAAAGACAACGAAGTGAATGCTGACTACGGCGGCCGCTTTCGATAGAGGTTAGAAGTTAGGCGTCCGTGTGCTGTGCGATGTCATCATCATCATCATCATCAGCCTGATTATACCCACTGCAGGGCGAAGGCCTCTCCCATATTTCTCCACTTAACCCGGTTCTGTGCTAGCTGCATCCACTTGACCCCTGCGAACTTCTTAATCTCATCCGCCCACCTAACTTTCTGCCGCCCCCTGCTACGCTTTCTTTCCCTTGGAATCCAGTTTGTTACCCTCAGCGACCATCGGTTATCCCCTCTTCGCACTACATGTCCTGCCCATGTCCATTTCTTCTTCTTAATTTCTACCAGAATGTCGGTAACTTCAGTTATTTCTCTGACCCACTCTGCACGCTTTCTATCTCTTAATGTTACCCCTACCATTTTTCGTTCCATCTTTCCTCTTGAGCGATACTGGTAAGCTGCTAGTCATAATCTGCGAGTGCTTGCCAAATGCGCTCCATCCCAATCTTATTCTTCTTGTTACTTCCTTTTCGTGGTCCGGATCTGCGGTTACTACCTGTCCTAAGTAGACATATTCGCCAACTACTTCCAGTATTTCGCTACCTAATGTAAACTGCTGTTCCTTCCCGAGGCTGTTGAACATTACCTTAGTCTTCTGCATATTGATTTTCAAGCCTACCTTTCTACTTTTCCTGTCTAGGTCATCAATCATTATTTGCAGTTCATCCCCCGAGTTTCTTAGCAAGGCAATGTCATCAGCAAATCGCAGATTACTGAGGTATTCTCCATCTACCCTTATCCCTAACTGCTCCCATTCCAAGTCTCTGAATACTTCCTCTAAACAAGCTGTGAATAGTACTGGGGAGATCGTGTCTCCTTGCCTAACACCTCTCTTTATGGGAATTTAGTTACTTTCTTTATGCAGAACTATGGTTGCTGTGCAGCCGCTATATATATCTTCCAGCACTTTCACGTATGGCTCGTCTACCCCCTGATTTCGCAATGCCTGCATCACCGCCGAGGTTTCAACTGAGTCAAATGCTTTTTCGTAATCAATGAATGCTATGTATAAGGACTGGTTATATTCAGAGCATTTTTCTATCACCTGATTGATGGTATGGATATGATCGATAGTAGAGTACCGTTTCCGAAACCCTGCTTGATCCTTTGCTTGAATGCAGTCTAAGGTTGTCCTGATTCTATTAGCGATTACCTTAGTAAATACCTTATACGTAACAGACAGTAAGCTGATTGGTCTGTAATTTTTAAGGTCCTTAGAGTCCCCTTTCTTGTGAATGAGGATAATGTTTGCTTTCTTCCATGGTTCCAGTACCGTTGATGACACCAGGCACTGCGTATACAGGGTGGCCAGGTTTTCTAGCACGATATCCCCCCCGTCCTTCAGCAAATCTGTAGTTATCTGATCCTCTCCAGCTGATTTCCCCCTTTTCATAGTTTCTAGTGCTTTCTTGACCTCGTCCTTCGTCACTGGTGGAACGTCTGACTGTTTTTCCCTACCGCCAATCTCATTACGGTCCTGACTACTTTGGCTACTGTAGAGATCTGTATAGAACTCCTCGGCTACTTTGACTATCTTTTCCATATTAGTGATGACGTTGCCCGCCTTGTCCCTTATCGCATACATCTGGTTTTTGCCTATGCCCAATTTCTTCTTTACCGCTTTAAGGCTTCCCCCGTTCTTTACAGCATGCTCAATTTTCTCCATGTTATACTTCCTAATATCGGCCACCTTGCGCTTATTGATTAGCTTCGATATCTCGACCAATTCGATCTGGTCTGTTGGATTGGAAGCTTTCATATTCTGGCGTTTCTTAATCAAATCTTTCGTCTCCTTAGACAGCTTACCGGTATCCTCTCTAACTATCCTACCGCCTACTTCTACCGCGCACTCAGTAATGATATCTCTGAAATTATTGTTCCTTGCCTCTAGGGTAATGTCGCCATCCTCAGTTCGAGCTGAAAACCTAATCTGTAGCGAGATCCTGAACTCTTCTGCCCTCCCCCTCACCGCTAATTCGTTGATGGGTTTCTTTCTTACTAATCTGTTGCGTTCCTTCTTCAGATTTAGGCTAATTCGGGACCTCACCATCCTGTGGTCACTGCATCGCACTTTCCCGATTACCTCTACATCTTGCATAATGGCGGGGGTTGAACACATTATGAAGTCGATTTCATTTTTAGTCTCTCCGTTAGGACTTTCCCATGTCCATTTCCGGTTCTTCCGTTTGCTGAAGAAGATATTCATGATTCGTAAGTTATTGCGCTCTGCAAACTCAACTAGTAACTCCCCCCTGCTATTCCTAGAACCAATGCCATAGTCACCTACTACCTTGTCTCCTGCCTGTTTTTTCCATACCTTGGCATTGAAATCGCCCATTAGTACAGTATACTGCGTCTTTACTTTTCGCATTGCCGATTCTACATCTTCGTAGAAGCTTTCAACTGCCTGGTCATCATAACTACATGTAGGTGCATAGGCCTGTACAACCTTCAGTTCATACCGCTTATTAAGCAGAATTACGATGCCTGCAACCCTCTCATTAATACTATAGAATTCATCTATATTACCCGCTATATACTTATTGACAAGGAAACCTACTCCTAGTTGTCGGCTCTCTGGTAAGCCTTGATCTTTCAGTACAGTATATGCCTCATTCGGCCTCCTAATCTCACTAAGCCCTATGACATCCCATTTCATGCCCTCTAGTTCCTCTAACAGCACTGCTAAGCTAGCTTCACTAGCTAGGGTTATAGCATTAAACGTTGCCAGCGTCAGTTTCCAATGGCGGCCTGTCCAGCGGAGCCAGACTTTCTTAGCACCCCCTGCTGCGTCACAGGTCTGACCGCCGCCGTGGTCAGTTGTTCCGCAGCCGCTGGTGACTGAGGGCCGGGGTTTTATGGAGCTTATCATAGGAGGTTGCGGCCAATTACTGCACCAGGGTGGCCAACTCCTGTTCTGGTGAGGGGGTGCGTTGCCGGAGGTGTTCACCGGCATCAGGTCGCACCCCAAACCTGTTTATGCAATTCCATCAACACGCGGATTTTTTTTTCTTTCATCCGGTGGAGAATTGCGCGGCACCGGGATTTGAACCCCGGTCCTCTTGCATGCGAGGCGGATGTTCTACCGCTACGCCACCGCTGCACCCTTGTGCGATGTCAGTGCACGTTAAAGAACCCTGGGGTGTCAAAATTTCCGGAGCCGTGCACTACGGCATCTCTGATAGCCTGAGTCACTTTAGGACGTTACACCCCATAAACCAAATCATATGTGCAGTGTATGGTAATTCTGTAGAAACAACTGATGATCTTTACTCCAGTGTGATGATATCCATCCGGATGTGGATGCAGGCACAGCACCTCCGCCTCAAGCCCTAGAGTTGAGAAACAAAAATGGTCAGGCGAGTGAATCTATGGTGGAAAGCCGACTGTAAGTTTGGTCGTTGAAGTACAGGGAGATGAAATAAGGTAGGAAGCGTATGAATCAAACTACGTAAAAAGGACGAATTTATAAGGACCGCATTTTAACAAGATTAAATAGATATGAGAAAAACGAGCCAAGCATGGTAGACATAATAATAATCATCCCGTTTCAAAAGGAATGCTTCTATATGCCATTCAATTTCCTTTCCACTTCAGAAAAAATTATTGGGTTAATAGAAAGCTGCGCCCATCAGTTCCACAGTACACATGGCTGGAGCGTCCCTATAAATTATTATGAAAGGAACAAAATACGCCACCCAATCTACGCATGTCATGACAACGCCACGCTTCTGTCTTATAAGTACAATTGATAAATGTGGGCAGTCATCTAGGGTGCCACTGGCAGCTTATGACAGAGTAAAGGCCATCGTCTTGCCACGGGATGTCGTGTGGGCGAGATATCCGTGCACTTATCAAGGGGTGTTGTATAAAACCTGTGGGATACGTAAATGTCCCGGCGTAGGTTGTATCTGTTTGCAATATGCTTGATCATGAACGTAGGGCTCTTGTTTCTCCTGCCATTCACATTCAATGATTGCGAACTGAAATTGAGCACAACGGAGTGTGTTGCGGAAACCACAACGGCAGGTTACGCGAAGGCACTGAAAGAATGACTCGAGCTTCGAATATCCCTAATGGAAAAAAGGGGAGAGTATACTGCTGCGAACCTTTAAAAGCCATATTTCTTGTTTTAAACATCTCCAAGCACGAATAATTATATCTGTGGTGGTAACGCTTAGAACGATCTTGTTCATGCTCGTTCTCGCGAGACGCGGCGGTGATCGCAGCGAAGTACAACTGTTTCTATATCGTTCTAAATGTTTCCAAGTTCTTCGGCCGGTTATCTAAATGTTTCTTCACCATCTATAGATTTAGCGCTGCCGAATTCTACTGGTATTCATAGTTGGACGTCCTCCGAGCATTTTTATCATCGTCACCGTCGCATTGGTTAGGTATTCAGCGGGCTCAAGTCAACCCATGAAAGAGTTTATTGCACCTAAATTCAAGTCTACCCGATTGTGCCTACGGCCTATGTCAGTACCACCTGTCACTATAAGGAGGTGGGGTATGTTAAACAAACTAGCTATATGTGACATGGCAGAGATAGCACGAAAGTGACAGCAGATATGTCGGAGTGCTTTGGATGACAGACTAGGTTGGAAGCCAAGGTAAATGTGGCCTGGCCGCAAAGTGCCTTCGAGAAACGAGGTAAAGAACATTCAATAGGGGGGTCCATTGGTCAAGGATTGGGAAACAAATGACAGATTGGAAGTACTGGCAAGCAATTTCTTCTGCAGTGGACGTCTGCTGCCTGATGACTATGACGATGATACTGCGATCGCTATTTCGAGATGGTGACAGTGGTGTTTCCAGCTTTATACCTTTAAATCTTGGCGGTTGTTGGGAATGTTCTAGGCAGTGCTGCTTGAAAGACACATGCTGAAGTCGGAACGCATTTGTGTCGCAATCCCATCGAGCGCTACACATATCTGCGGATTTCTTTTTTTTTTTGCTTTGATTAGTGCAGCCGCTGTTGAAGTCGCGTATACAATGTCCGTTTCTTCATTGCAACATGTAATAATCCGGTCAATGTGACTCGCAGTGTCTTTTAAATGTAGACCCCTAGCTTGACTGACATTTTCAAGTCTGACTATCGAGCAAGAATTTCGTGTTGCATTATGGAGAATATGAGGCTATCGCTGAAATTGCCACGAGCCCAACGACGCAGAGAGAGGTTACGAGAGATTGGGCGGCGATGGCGACGTTATGAAGTTATCGAATGAAATACAACCACTCTAACGACGCATGAAATCTAATTTCATGCACCGAGTATTCTGGGATACTCCAAAATTGTTTCCTTTCTGCGGATTTGTTCACAGATGGAGCACTAGCGTGGTTTATAGCTCTCTATTCTCCTTCGCTATCAAACCCATTGTTTACAAGTCACATCCAGCAGACCTGCTTCCCAACAACCATTCTAGAACGAAACGGGGTTAGTTCTGTCTCGCCTTCCGTGCTCGCATGTTCACCTCCGATCAAACGCTTTCTGATTACACTGGATTACATTGAAGCTCGTAGGAAAACAGAGGACTTGTGCGCCGCGCTGGAAAAGGCCTTGGGGCGACATCTCATTTTAGAAATGCGTGAATTACAAAGGCGATTGTGTTCGCAACAAATCAGACAATGTGACGGTAACTCTCGTTGCTCGGGCACCCGCATCAACGTGCCCCGGAATAGAGTTCCACTGACGCGCTGTATCCATTATTATTGCAGTATGCGTCAGGTTTTCAAGACTGCGGTGTTTTGTAGCAGGTATCTCCTTTCATACGGAATGTTTTGTTAATTTCAGATGCTGTGAAATTAGATTTATTTCTGAATTAAACCACAAGAGTAATTAGGTTAGCTTACCCCACTGCAGAAGGAACGAAAATATAAAAATTAAACATAATTTCGTACAGGCTCAGTCACTATGGCTTACGGCTGCTACGCCCGTTGGATTGATGTAGTCGCTGTGAAACTTTAATAAATATGGAATTCTAAGACCGCACTGTGAATTACTCCATCATCCTTGACATCATAGGCAGTGCAGTTACAGTGCAGTTATGTGCACCACAGAAATAAGACAAATCCCCGTCTCGGTGGCTTGATCGTAACGGTGCTCGGCTGCTGAAATATGGAGGTGCAAAGCAGGGCTAATCGCAGGCTTCTCCCAGTCGCGGCGGCTGCATTCCGATGCCGGTGAAAAGCAAGGCTTTCTGGTACTGTGTAACGATTGAGCGCTTAGAAAATTGCGTATGGTGGCAATTTTTGGAGAACTCCGATACTGCGTTATGTTCCTACTTTGAACACAAGTCATAACAATAGCATAGTGAATTGAATGCGTCCTGCCAAGTCATGAAGTCCAATGGCTGTGCGCGGCTTTCACGTGGCCAGCCAACGGTCAGATTGTAAGCTGGTAGCGGTGGTTACATCTGGATTCTTCGTTCAACGCAAGCATGTCGAGTTACACAGATAGCAAAGAACGAATTACAAAGAAAGCAGGTGCTATAATAACTGCCAGAAAAAAAGTTCAATCTAATAAGAATTTTTGTACAACTACTTTAATCATTAACGATCTCGGAACCTCGAGCTCTTTGTGATACCCAGAGATGCATTGTAAGTCTTCAGAAAATATATATTTATGATTCATGTCACAACCACTTACCGCAACACGGGAGCGAAATAACTAGGCGAAGAATAATGAGTGGAACTCTGCAGGCTCTATTTCTGGCGATGAGACATTCTTAGTATTTGTTCACAAGGGCAAAGTTTGCAAGCTTTGCATTTGGATGGTAATCATCCACGAGTATGAACCTTGAAGGTTAAAGAAAACGGCTAAAATTGAATTGATAGTAACTCAGAGTGCTATGAAAAAAAAAATACATTTGATGCAAAGTGGCAAGAACAGACCCTAACTGGTTAGGAAAGGAACGGGAGTCAATGATATTCTGGAAGCCAAGAAAGAACATATAGAGCATTGTAAAAAGACAAGCTAACCGGTGGTCATTACCGGTCAAGAATTGATTGCAGGAGAAGGCAAGTGAAGCAATGGAGGCCTAAGGTCAGGCGGGAATAAAAGGAGATTTCTGAAACTTCCTGCATAATGTGACGCGCTATCTGTCACACTATTAATTTGGAGAGATGTGCGAAAGACTTAAGTTGTGTACGTACTTGGGCTGCTAATCAGGAAGATGATGATATATAAATAACTTATATCTTCGCCATGCTCACTAATATATGCAAGATGAAGTGTAGTAGCCTTTTTGGCGAGTTTTCTAGACATTTTAGAACATAAGCAAGACTTGCCTGCCCGTTGAGGCACTCTTATAATTCGTGCGAAAAATGCTGAATTTAAATTTCACTTTTGTTGCTCGCGTTGTTTCACTTCTGGCTACAATAACGTCTCTCTCACTGACGGAATAGCTACGTCACTAGCCCATCCAAACCCTCGAACGCAATAGCAGATGTTTCTGGCCGTATATTCTTGGCTGCACATACGTTGGAATATAATGCACGCAAGTAGAATGAATCCAGCAGTACTAAACATGTGACTCGTTCATCATGCAGTTGCATTTTTGTAATACAACTCCAATAAAAATCAAATGCTTGAGAATGATTTTTGTTTCTTTCATGGCCCTCTTGTTTTCATTGATTGATAGTATTTTTTATCGTATTCTATACCGTCATAATAGGCAGTGACCAAGTAAGACGGCGAAGTGGAGTACCAAGCAGCGCCTTCCACCAGCCCCGTTACCAATTCCTGCAGTGGGAGAGATTAAAGGAAATTGAAAATTTATAGAATTTTACCGATTATTTGAGGGCAAAACCCAAGTGTATTTGACTTCGCAAACGATGCCCGAGAGCTTTGGAATAAAAGCATCATAATATTTATCGATTAGGAATCCAAACTATAGGGATCTAAAAGTCAGTTCAATATTTATTTAATTGTTCCGTGTGCCAAATAGTAGATGAAAAAACTCTTAACATACGAATATTCGAAGTCAGTCCAGAATTCTTATGCGTGCTTCTTCGCCTAATCGCAACCCATTGTTAGCATGATAGTTAATGGCGCGTGAGTTTAGGAAAGACGTATAGCTCTGTAACTAGAGACCACATGAACAGTGACAGCTTGAGCAGCTGCTTTTGTCTATACCTCGTCGCTATTAGGAACAAGTTTAATGAGGGACTGCTTTTACTGTGTGTTAGCGTTAAGGAAAAGTTCATTATTACGCACTTATCATTACGATCTTACAGGCGGTAATAAGTGAATTGTATTGGACGCTGATCTTCTTGTCTTCTTGGGAAGCGTTCGTGCAGGCTGGCGCTCATCGCCCCCTTGTTGCAGAGTTATCGTAATGCGGAAACAAGCGAGCACACATCCGATCCGAATGGTAGGAGAAAGATACTGAAGTAGAACTTGTTGCTGGGCTAGTTGGTTCATGATCATACGGGGAAAGTAAGCGAAAACAAAGAGACAAACACAAGAGAGGAGACAAGACAACGCGCTAGAAGCGCGTTGTCTTGTCTCTTCTCTTGTTTTTGTCTTTTTGTTTGCGCTTACTTTCCCCGTATGGTAGCAGAATATCGAACCTAAATAGAACGCAGCTTGCACTCCATGCCGAATGAGCGCGCAGTTGTGGCCTGCTCGCATACAGCTATGTAAACAAAAGTAGGGCAGATGTGTGCGTGATGTTTTTTCCAGAGAGTATTCCAGCGGTAAGTGCCAAGCCCCAGGCTATTACCTGAAATATACTTAGATATTACAGGAACCGTTTTCTAAACAAGCAGGAAACAAACTTGGGGCACTTATAATTACTGCTATTCGCAGGGCACGGATCTATGGGATAATAACTAGCTTGTCATTCGAGCACGCAGCATATCAATACAATGATATATTTTGATGCAAGCCGTGCTTTTGCGTATCCGTCCGCCCCCAGCCACAGCTGTATACAGCGGCCTCGTCCTCACTGGAGCCGTTGGCTACAAGCATAGAGTTTCTTACTCTTACCTAAAAGGAAAGCTGGGCTGCCGTCTATGGGAGTTTACATGGAGTTTCCAGACGGCCAGTTCAGCCACCATGGGCGCTGAAAGCATCATGGGCCGGAGAGCTACCGAGTAAAGAACTACAACTTTTGGCCAGAACTAATGCAAAGATAAACGTTGTTCTACAGTAACTAATCTCCTATCATTCAATATTGTGACTATAAATTTCAAAAAGAAAAAGAAACAGCATGTCAGTGTGAGATTTATCCAATATAAGCGATGGCTCTTTCTCCTATTGGCTTAGTTTTGAGCAGCACAAATACCAATATTTCGTACTTAATAGGCAAACTTTGAAATAAAAAAAAATGTTATGAAAATATTTATCTTTGTGCAATCACTTAAGGAAGTTCACTATGGCTTTCGCCGTCTATGTACGCACCTTCAGATGATGATGATGACAAAAAAGAAACATCGCAGTAACGCCACTCCATGCATCCGAGAAAAACCGACTGTCCCGCAACAAGTAGCACACCGGCCCATGATTCTTAGCGCGCCCATGGTGGCTGAAGTGCAGCGCCCTCAGCTTTCCCTCTAGGTAGTGTAAGGAACTCTATGGCTACAAGAACCACGACTCAGTAGTGTCATATGGGCGATTGATGTGAAGCTCCGCGTAAATCAAGCAGTATTTACTTGAGCTCTACTGGTAACCCGTTTTTCTTTCCTTCAAAGCTTATATGCTAGCGCATAAAGAAGCATGCAGCGGATAAAATACACAGTGATGGAACAAAGACATAGGCTCGCAGCACGGCTGCGGCAGAATGAAAACGCGAAGGAAATATGCCGCGCTAAGCATATTCAGGTGTCATATTTTAAGGTGAAAGCCTTTATTCCTTCATTCTTGTCATCAGCAAAACTGTGACGCTTTTGCAGCGGCTCTGATTAGTCGAGACGGGATGACGTCATAGAGGTCTCGATCAATCACAGGCACGAATGCGTACCTCATATGCCCATATGAAAATCAATGATTATTTATTAATAACGACTAATTAAATAACTATTTATTACAAACTCCGTACTGATTTATAATTAATGACTAATTAATAACTACTAATTAGTGACAGTTGTGTAACTGATTTCCTACTAATTAATGCCGCGCATTCGGTAAAATCAACCGCACAACAGTAAACGTAAAACAACTGCGAAGATACAAGGAACGCGATCTCGTCGCTGCCAAGCAGAGTACACTTAACAAATCCACTCAAACAATGTAAAAGAGTACTTTACTCATAGCAGCATTCATCGCTACAAGCGCCACAGTCGCGTAGCAGAATGCAGCACTCAGGCGTTTTTTAAAGTCACTAGGGAACCCATCGAACAAAGCCTATGTTGGCTACAGGCCACCTAAAAATGCGTGGGCAGAGCACTGCCGTGTGCGTAGTGTGGCAAAGCTGATTACAACGCCGAAACCGCATCGGCATACGCGAGCTGCCGATGAAGATCGGACCAATCTAGCTGCAAGATTTGAGAGCTTCTGTGCCGCATGAACCTTGGACATGATTCCTCGCTCGTCCCGTTTACGTCAGTACACCACCGAGCACGCCTTTAGACATTATACGGGCGCTGTAGCGCACAGCGTACATACATACGAAAGTAGCCGACGCAGATGTCAGTGCGTCACAACTTCTAGCACCAACATGAACAAGGTCACTGCTCCTCAGTATTTATGACGTCTTTTCAGAACTCGCCATGCAAAACCCGGTGGCGGAATCGGTGAGTAAAAGAGAGCGATAATAGAGCATTTGATGCGCATATATCAGCCCTGGCGTGTATGTCATACGTCGTGGCGCAATATCAATTTCTAAAACAATTAACGAGCAAGAAAACATTTGCGCCTCCAGTCCTGTAAATAATTCAAAGCAAGACGTCCTACTCGTGCACTTACAAAGAAACAAAAGTTGTGGGCAGTGGCGCAACCTTATATGGAGCAGGAAGGAAGTCGTTATCAGGAATTGCTTGCCTGCGAATCTATAGCTTGTCAAACGGACACCACGTTGCTGAATGCTCGAAGAATTTGATCAACTCTTCTGTTATGTAACAGTTATAGCAATCAATTGAATCCGGAAATAGAACCAGTTGAATATTTTATTGAGAAAGCAATACTACGCCAGGTCTAACCGCTCGTCGCTGTGTGCCCTGACCGTGTCCGTGTCCGTGGTCCCCTGGCAGGAGCTGCCAACTTGGGCCTCTCGTTTCACATGGGACGGTTAAGTCAGAATCAACCTGCCTAGACACTGGAATTCACGTTCACACTATAGAGTTCTAAGGCACATTCATACGGCTTGGCTAAAGCGGGGCTTAATACGTGGGAAGAAGAAGTACAACAAGAAAAAGAAGAAAAGGAGAAGAAGCAGAAGCAGAAGAAGAGGAAGAATGTTCGGTCACCCGCACCTAATGCTTTCGCTCCATATTCGGTTCAGATGCGTTGAATCTTGATGTTTTTCCGCAAGACGATATGTGCTAGATTTGACGAAAACGTACTAGACTTCACCAGAACAAAGAAATAGAACACCGGTGAAACAGTGAATGCAGGGAATATAAAACCGTTCACTCCTTACAGAAGCGTACGATATTCCCAAGGAGAAATTTGAACCTTGGAATGTTATCAATTCCGTCGAAAACATCAGATAAGAAACTTTTAGTCTCTAAGTTGTCTACCATAGGACATCGCATATTCAAGGCCAACCATGGAGGCGTGGCAGTGCTGGATGCGTCTGTTCCAGTGCGCTGCAGTTGTACGTTTGGTACCAAAGCCTCTGGTTCCCCACCATTACAACTTGGTCCCTTCAACCCTAAGAGTTCTTACGTCGTCATCTATTTTGCATGTCTCCATTCTGTCAAGCGCGGAGTATATCAACTTGCGGTATGGTCTCCACATCGAGGGCAGAGCGCACAAACTTGCGGCATTGATGACCGAATAGTATAAAAGGCTTCTAAATATACAACATGGTGAGCCAACTTGCAGCACGATCTACCGACACAAATTAAATGTATTTAAAATGGCAAGGGCATAGTGTCCCCCCCCCCCCCCCCCCCCCTCAGTAGAAAAAAGAAGCTACGGAACCATGTCGAAAATACGACAAAATATTCTGTAGTTCCGGCGTAAACGTTAGATTTTTCTGTAGTTCTGTAGTACCTTTCGGTAGTTCTGTAGTTTTTCTGTAGTAGGTTTCTGTTATCTGCGATTCTGTAGTACTTATTTTTTTGTAACCACAGAAAATTTTGTTGTCACAACAGGTTTACTGTCAAAAACAGCACAGAAATTCTGTCTTGACAACAGAAAATTTCTGTAGTTTTTTTCGACAGGGGTGCACTTAACGATATAATATCGCGACTCTTAAGGATGACATTAAGAGGTTCCAGCTATAAACCACATAAATATACACCCTATTGGTTATCCGTACACAGCACTGAAATGAAGAAACAAAGATGTTAGAGTTGTATTTCTGTTTTTTAAATAACAAAACGTAAGTAAAAATTGGATTGTAATGACTCTACAAGCAACAATTTTGAATGAGAACATCCAAATTTGCCACTTAAAGGACACCACATTCTCGTGGTGAAAATTAAAAATGGACTGCGTAGAGTAATGGCTTAAAACATCAAGTGAAAGCGCTGAACTAAAAGTTGGGTTCAACTGCTGGCCTCGACGTTTGCAACAAAGTGTTAACGTATGTCGATTGAGAAACAATGGTGCAGCTCTCATATAATAGGTGAGTTCTGATTCACCACATGGCGCTTGAGGCAAATAAATGGAGGGAAAGTTCGATGCCGAACACACCATCATGTCGGATCTAAACGCGAACAGCAACGTCTGACAGCAGCTTTATCTTGTTTTAGTTCCGATGTACTTTATTGTTGAGCTAGCAGCTCGAACAGGAAAGGATGTTGTCACTTTACTAATTACGAATTTTCTTACTCCTGGCCTGGAATAGAAAATGGCTAGCGTGTATTATTCATAATAAAAAAATATTGGAAACAAAGTAATAGAAATATGCTTTTAAACGTGCTCGAAATAACCATTAAGAGTTTGGGAGCCTTGCCTCCGTGTGTTTTGTTGTTGTTTTTATAACTGCCTCTCCGCGGTCACGTTTGTTCGAGGTTCCCCGCGTGTTCGATCTGCTGTCATTGTTTCTGCGCGTCTGCTTCGCCACGTGATTTGCCTCCCTGTCTAGCCATGCACAGGGCCGTG
The DNA here is from genome assembly GCA_023969395.1 of Amblyomma maculatum. Lineage (NCBI taxonomy): Eukaryota > Metazoa > Arthropoda > Arachnida > Ixodida > Ixodidae > Amblyomma > Amblyomma maculatum. The sequence continues at coordinate 756,380 of JAJIZL010019351.1, read as the reverse complement.
ATGCTAAGCTATATACGGCTTCCAAGCTGTATTGACAAGCGCCCTGTCGCGTGGACGCCCCCTGCGTGACAGCGGGTCGCCGGCACGAAGGCGCTTCCCTTTCCGGTCGCCGCTGATGTAAGTGTAGTTTGGTAAGCACTTTTCTTCGTTAACTAGAAGGATGCATAAGAACTCCGTCCTAATTCAGGGCCTTCCGTCGAATCCCTTTAGCGGTCCTCACTAACAGCACCACTGACAGGTTTTGCTAGATGTGACCAGTAATAGATATCATCGTCACCTTAAATGCGTCCGCTGAATGACCTGGCGAGGCTTTCTAACGAACAACTAATCTCGTTCATCTTTTTCTCGCATATTGGCGAAAATATATCTCTACCATAATCTGCAACCCTCTGCCTCCTTCGCTCTCGCGTTTTCTTGGAACACACTACAGTAAACTGGAAGCTCGTAGAAGGCCCTTTATCAGATAGCTAATATTTGAGATAATATTAACCGTCCTGCTGTTTTAAATTTCAAAGGTGGATGTAAAATTTGCTGTAGCGAAGGTGTTAAATTCGCAGCGAAAAATACGCAATAACCTCCCGCGGTGTCATTATGCCGCTGTGTAGCATGAAGTCATATATATTCTTAGACCGCTTATTTCGTATAATATTTCACTACAGTACTTACGGGTCTTCAATATTGTTAATTAGCTAATTATAAAAATTCGACGTCCGTGCTCCCTTAACCCATATATCAATGAATAAGCCACGGCGAGTGGAATACGGAAGCACGCTAAACTACACAAAACCCTGCATTATCATGTTATTTTATTGCTCGTCAAACTAAATTGAACAGTGGTTAAATTGTTACGATTTCTTTTTATTTTTCACAGTTTACAGTAAGCCTCTGCGTTTCGATGGAGGCGAAACGAAGAGGCGTCACTGTGCTGTGCGATGTCAGCGCACGTTAAAGATCCCCAGGTGGTCGAAATTTCCGGAGTCCTCCACTACGGCGCCTCTCATAGCCTCTTTCGCTTTGGGACGTTAAACCCCACAAACCAAACCAAACCAAATCTTTTTAACCCTGTTTAACAAACTTGCTTCGATCGCGAATCGGTTGCGTGTTGTTCTCTGGATCCATAGTCCCGCTCCATTTCCATTTTACAGCAGTTTTCTTTTCAGCGCCACTGATTTAGCCTACTAATCCTAATGATGCTTGAGCCATGCTGTGGCCTGATAATCACAATATATCTCATATTTTAGCAACCATAATTCCGCTCGTTGTGAAGACCCTGCGGACTAACGTGAAATTTTACAGTGACTTCATCACTGTTGCACAGTGCAACCTTCATGAAGTGTGGATTAAGTTATGTAGTTTTGGATGTCTAGACCCTATCGACGGTTCCGAAATTTGTCCGCACAAAATCATAGTTTAGTTCGCAGCTCCCATTTCACCCCATCGCTTCAAAATTCGCTAAGCACCAACGATATTAATGCATTGTCAGGCAGCCGTAGGGGCGCGTTAGCCGGGAAAAAGGGGGAGTTATCGTCACGAAGCCGTCACCTTAGAATCTGGGGCTACAAACAAAAGACGCCCAGGATGCCTGACTACTATACCGGCGTACCCAGAAACTGAGTGGCGACGATCTGCTATGCGATATAAGTGAAGACTTCCGGTGACAGAAATTTCCGGAGACACCACTGCAGCGTCTAATAGCCTGAGTCGCATTAGGACGTAAACCCTACAAGCTAAACTAAACCAAACCAAATTAAACATTGGTATATATACTCAGCATAGTGAATGGTGTGAGAGTGTTGATGAAACTAGTAAACTCTTTTATAGCAAAGGTGTTACATCTGTCACACTTCTCGGGGGACACCTTAACAGAGTCACGGAGAAGGGAGAAAGAAGGTGAGAGTGAAATGTAAAAAATAGAATGATCTGACATAGTGGAGGGCTCTGGAGTAATTTCGACCAACTGGGAACCATTAATGTACATACACGGACATGCGAAAGCACGCGGACGCCTTTGCATTTTGCCTTCATCGAAATCCGGGCGCCGGTGTCGGGTTCTATTACATGTACATACACCGACGGAGTAGCCGAGCGATGTAACCACTGAGCCAATGCGGCGTTTAGAATTCGGGCGACAATAAATAACATATATTCCTTCCTCCTCGTCCCTCCTATTACAGTGACACTTGCCTGTTCAGTTACGTCATCGGGCTGATAGCGTTTCGCTAAATGCTATGAGGGACGTCGTACTGGAGGGCGTCGGAATAATTCTGAGTGTCCGGTAACCTCTCACGCTCACTCTCCTTAGGGCGGAATAACGGACGCCTATTGTTTTTCACCTCCATCGAAACGCGTTCCTTGCATACGTGTTTTTTTCCATGCGCGATCCTGGCACCGACCTCCATCTGTGCAAATTTCCCTTCGAAAACAATTCCTCTGGTATTTTGCCCGTGAACATTTGCGCTATCATTCGGGAGAAATTGAAAGTTGTACATGCAGAGTACAGGAGACCTTGACCTGATTTTTGTTTTTTATTTTTTGCACTTCGTCCTACATAAGTTTTAGTACGCGGATGCCGCTATCGTATATGCCACGCGCTGCATGGCGCCGTAAAGTTGTGGACGATTAGATGGAGTAAAGGTGTGCTTAACTGTATTCATCTTCAAGAAATCAATCAGCTGGTTCTACTGGAGCTGAAGCTCGCGTAACCAGATGCGACTTGAGTAAGTAAACCGTGGATTTCGAGCAATAACCACACAGTTTTTGTTGTGTTGCGTGCAGTCCGTAACGCTGATGTGTTTATTCCGAGTCAAAGGGGGAAGTTCCCGCAAGCGTTAAATATTTGGACTTCTCTCAGACGATAATAAGAGAAAATAGCTTCCACGGGTTTGCGAATATTCGCCTAGCGGACAGCTGTGATAATTACCTGATTCCACTCTTTGGAAGATACGCAAGGATAGGCGCCCGGCCACCAGATTAATCATCAAGATAACGGTTTCATTCTGCTGGTTCCCATTTTCTGCCGGTGAAATGAAGATTTCTCCCTATGTGGCGCACGTTCGGTGATGGAATTTTATCAGCAAAACTTAGTATTTGTCTTCAACGGAAGCAGAAAGCGCATTGCGAACAAATTATGGTAGTGGGTGTTATCAGCGCGCTGCCAAGCGCGTCGCAAAATCAAATTAGTGCAGTTAGGCCAAATGTGAATTAGGTGCTCTAGCTCTTAGCGTTTTCACTCTAGTTTCAAGGCGCAAGTATTGGCATGCTTCTTACTTTAATGCTTCTGTGAAAGACGAACAAATTACGATAGTGGGCGTTATCAGCGTGCTGCCAAGCGTGTCGCATAGTCCCGCAGACAGCAATACAAAGCAGGCCATTTGTCTTTCAGTAAAGTCATGTTATCTAACAGTTTCCTCCAAGGCTTCTTAGACCTCGCGCTACTTTTAGACATCATCAAGGGCTGCGAAGTTTCTGAATGGGCGTGTCTCAATGACTTTACAGCCCGATTGTAGATTGTGGGGGGGTCTTCTCTTTGTCTCTTCAGTTCTCATCTAGCAATGCATAGCTCATTGCCAACTGTTTATGAACACTGATAAATTACAGCCAGACTTCCAAGTAACAAGTTAGATGTATGTATGTATGTATGTATGTATGTATGTATGTATGTATGTATGTATGTATGTATGTATGTATGTATGTATGTATGTATGTATGTATGTATGTATGTATGTATGTATGTATGTATGTATGTATGTATGTATGTATGTATGTATGTATGTATGTATGTATGCGTGTATGTATGCGTGTATGTATG
>JAJIZL010019351.1:733067-752172 GCA_023969395.1 Amblyomma maculatum | reverse complement strand
TGTGTGTGTGTGCGTGTGTGTGCATGTGTGTGTGTGTGTGTGTGTGTGTGTGTGTGTGTGTGTGTGTGTGTGTGTGTAATAGGGAGCCGGCGAACGACGGGTTGAAGCGTCGTGACGCTGGCCAAGCGTCTACCCGGGTTTAAGCCCTACTCAGCACTACCTCATTTGGCCCGTTTGTGGTGGGTTGTGAGGCTTGTGCTTTTCGAGCGCACCCCGGGCCTACTGGACGGCCCACAGTTGAATGTCCTTGTCTGTACTCTGCACAGCACTTTGAAGTTCCGGCGGGTATGTCCTTGATGCAGCTTCGGTCAGGAACCTGGCACAGTCCCACATGATGTGCCATTGGTCCGCCGGACCCACTTGACATACACTGCACATATCACTCGTGTAGATGTCTGGGTGGAGGACGTGTAGTACTGCCGGGGCTTAATGCAGTAACCACATTTTGTAAAGTGTAGCATTGTCGGTAATCCATATATTTTGCGTTAAGTAATCGGTCTTAGATACTATTTAGAAACCAAGTTAATACCACTGATTCAGCTTGCAGACCCGTATAAATGTGTATGGCGAACACTCGTGTAGTGCGAAAGTTCCCCGTGAAATAGCGACCAGGGCCAGTTGGGGAGAATCTGCGCGCGTGGTGAAGTTCTTATATGCAAGTTATGCGACCGCATTTGAACAGCCGCGTGTTGTGCGCCTAAGAGTTCACGCTTTAGTGCTAATGCCCCACGGAATTCCCAGTCGGAAAAAAACTACAGAAAATTTTCCGATGTTACGACAGGATTTCTGTGCGGTTTTTGACGGGAAACCTGTTATGACAACAGAACATTCTCTAGTAGCATCAGAAATTTCTGTAGTTAGAACAGGTGCTACAGAACTACAGACAACAGAAATATACTACAAAAAAAACTACAAAACGACAGAAAAGTACCACAGAACTACAGAAAAATCTGATGGATACGGCAGAACTACAGATTATTTTGTCGTAATTTTGGCACAGTTCCGTAGTTTTTTTCGACTGGGAATGTATTTTTTGGTGATACTGGGGTTTACCACCTCATAGCGAGAAGAATTGAGATGCCCGGCGCTTTGCGTAACTACGCTAAGGTGCATCCTTGTATTTTTGGCGTAATTTAACGGCCATCCTTGCGGCTCGTACTGTCGAGAGCACCGGTAAAAACGCACCGGGTGATGGCAAACATTCAATGCATTAGCGCCGAGTGTGTAATGAACGCATGAACTGGTAAGCTTGGGCATATCTGCGGCGTCTGTGGGACGTTTCCACCTGCCAAACATGTTAGGAGGAAGGTGGAGTTTGGAATAATTTTACTCTCTCAACCTGTCGTCAGCGAACTGCCATTCCAATGCCACCATAACAACAATAACCATCCGCGTGAAGGCTTCACCTGTCAATTCCACTTCTAAATCTCTCCCTGCACCTATAGGGAATAAGAGAACAGACTAAGAAAGACTGCACGAAATTTCGCAAAACAACTTATTGCGAATAGAAATGGAAAAATTACTTTAGAATACAAGCAATCAGAGTAGAATCGAATTTGTAATAAATTTTCTAAGGAAAAAAAATGTCATGATTGAAAGAGTATGAATTTAGAATGCCAGTGAAAGAAAGATTTTCCGCATCGCATCAATCCATTTTTTCACCAGTACGCTCACTCTGCGTCCAATTTTAATATGTTCCTCTGCACGTTGGAGATAACTTTTATTATGAACTGCTCTGTCGTGGAACAATTTTTTTTTCTGTTTCTACTACGATTAAAGCTTCGTGATAAACAAAGGGATCCTTAAATGGAAAGCACGCATGCATTAACGCCCCGTTAGTGGGCGAAAAAGCCATGCGTTGTTATTTATAGCGGCCAATCAGGAGAATTGCTAATAAACACGCTCACCTAGGCATTCTGTGGGGTTAAGCGTAGTATTTTGGCGTACGCAGCGTGCCTTTTCTGGGCCACTTTGTTTTCTTTCTAGCCGTGACCTTTGCATGTGGCGCAGCCTGCTGACGCAGATTTTCATATTTACGCTGCTGGCGACAGCTTGTGCTCCTCGCTTGTTTGTTCGTTCGGTAATTCATACTGCCGCCTTTTCCTTTTATAACAAAGCAAAAATATCCACGAGGTGAATTTATGAACTGAATAGGGCCTCCTAGTATATACATGTGGAAAAACGTTCCTGTCTGTCGCCTTAATCCGTCGTCATGCCTTTTTTCGTGCGCTGTTCTGCGGTGTCTCCCTTTGTGGATGGTACACTTGGGTGTAGTGCACGCAGATTCAAGCTCAGCATCGCGGTATGAAAAAAGTTCAGTGGTAACCATGTACTGGCAATGTCTAGTGCACAACTCTATTCTTTTGACATGAATGGTTACATATAATGTTAACATTTTCAAAGTTTCCCCTAAACAGAGGAGCGATGCTTCATGCCATTCCCAAATATTTTTTTAGTAAGAGCAAAAGAGAAATGCACATCGCCAAACGTTTCTTCACTTCGCAGCTTACATAGTGCAGCAAGTTCTAAATAAAGTGAAACATTTCGATTCCCCATGCTTACTTCGCAAAAATTTCCTTTCCCCAGGTATTTACGCCTTAAATTCTCTGGAAAAGAAAACGTTCTCTGAATGAACATTTCTGAATACAAATCTCAGTGCACGCTCAGTGTAGCTCACCCGCTGCACTACTCCTTACTGATGCGAACATTCTCAGCCGGTGTTTATGTACCGATACGAAGCATGTCGCTCGCAACTGTGTTCTATACATTTTTAGGCGGTGGATGTATAAAGAACCAACAATACTAGTCTTCTGTTGTTGTTAATCCGGTCAGTTCACGATTTCTTTCTTTCTGTATATATTTATTTATATATATATACTTCCTGTCCTTCGGTGTTACGTGCGTTTAGTCGCTCGGTGCGTGATCCCATTTCTCAGAGCGTTCTCATTCGTGGATGCTCATCCTCTAGCAGGTCCGCGCCAACTGCATGCGGGCAGACCATTGATTTTCCACTTCCCAGGTCAGGGACATGCCAGGCGTTGATGATATATGAAGTGAAATAAACAAAAAATACGAGAGACGTAGTTGCATACGGCACCTGCATCTTCTTTACTGAGACAGAATAGGTCGCAGGGTGAACGACTGTCCTCGTGCGCAGGAGACACATCATTTTATTTGTGCTCAGCTAACGCAATCCGAGAAGGCCACTCATGTCATACTGCTATGAAACTTTCAAAGAGGATTTATTCTTGAATTTGCTCTATAGCTAATTGCCCTTTGCTCGGCACTGCAAATTCCCTCATAGTCGAATAATCCATAACTACCCGAGAGAAAGTATCCAATATTTGAAAAAAAGAAAAATGGTTGGGCTTGCTCATTGCAGAAAAGGTCACTTAATTTGTTTCAGTTCCTGCACCACAGTACTGGCAGAAAAACCTGAAGAACAAAACATTACATGGGTTCAACGCCGCTGAACCGAGTGAGGAGCGAAAGATTTGGCTGCGGTCGGCCGAGTGTTGCATCGCACACAACAAGCGCCCCTTTGAACGCATCTAATTTCACCGGTGTGTTAGGGGGGGGGGGGGGGGGGTAAAGGCATTTATTGCATCTAAATATGGGGGACACTTAAGCTTCGCCTTTAGGGGTATGACACGATAGCGTAGGCTACCAACCCACATATAAAGCCCCGCTTTAACCAAGCCGTATGAATGTACCTTCGTGGCCCATAGAGGTAACATGAATACCAGGGTCCTGGCAGGCTGATACCGACATAACCGTCCCACGTGAAACGACAGACTCAAGCTGGCAGCTCCTGCCATGGTGCCACGCCGACGGTTTGAAAACCTTCAGTAGTGTAGCCTTCGACAAAACGAAGGCAGTAGAAATGATGGTTTGTTGCTCTGAAGGTGAGATTGCGAAATAACGGAAGGATGCTGTTTTAGTCTTATTATAGCAGTGTTGCATGAGCAGCGGGGCTGTAATTACATGAGACGCAGGATCCACGAGCACCGGTCACGTGGTCATTAATAGAGTAACCTTTGCTTTTGGGCTTGTTGGTCTTCCATGATTTCAGATGAGCAAGCGAGAAAAAAAAGATTATATAAAGAACGAAGGAGGACGACGTCTACAGCGCCCTTTTCGCGCTGGTTCATCTATGAACATTGATGGAGATAGTTTTGCCGAATATCGGTATGCTGAAATCTGAACTTATGAGCAAATTTTCATCTCGATAAGCTGAATAAAGTGCCAAATAGGTGTAAAAAGTAGCAATAATTAGAAGAGCACCCTCCGGAACTTACAAATATAGAGGGTACGTATAGTTCACACGAAGAACTTAGGTTATATCACACTTCCAATTTTAAGAATACATATTGACCATTCTGATTCGCTCCTCATCTGAGATCAACGGTGTCCAAGAAACTTTAGCGTCAACGTCGTAGGCGCGGTGGTGTTAACAGAAAATCTAGGGCATTCTCTCGCAGATGATCTGGCCGCCGCAGGCTTTCTTCGGCGCGTTGTCTGATGCAACGAGATTTCATTATACGAGAAAGTTGGGTCAGTTGCAAACTCGGCTAGCTCACTTGAGGTGGAAGAGTTGTGTGGAAAGCAGCGTACCAGGATCCCTGTATGGCTAGCCAAGCACACGACGTCCAGTTTCGCTTAGAGGAGGGCCTTAAATTTCTCCACAAGTCGCTCCTTTTTCTCTTCCCTATTTGCTCCCGTAATTTCCGAGAGACTGTTTCTGTTTTTCCACTTTAACATCTGATAGCCGCGGAAGTAGGTGTTTTGCTCGGTCACTAGTCGGCACGGCTGGAAAAGTAGCATATTACGCTGAGTCCGCCGACGACGAGGGCGTTGTGCAATCCAGGAAAGCGCGCCGAGAGGTGTGCTCTACCAGACTTGAGGCATAGGTTAACGCGATTAGTTATTAAGGAAGCAATGAAATGCGTGTACGTGAACTATGACCCGTATCAGAGCCTGTAGGCGGTTGAAGGTAACGGTGCCTCGTCATATGCTTAAAGGCGAAGCTTACTTACGCCGCTAATTAGTTTTGTTTGTAGAATACTTGGCGGTTCCTCCTATGCTTTTTCCTCTAGTCTATATATGGTATTAATTTTATGTGCTGGGTTTCATTTCTGCGCATCACTTATATTCCCCACGTTTTTCGATATGCACTTTTTATAAATATGCTCTCCCTGCTTCCTTACATTAATATTATTGTGCATGTATTTTGTATGTACAGCCTTTGCCAACAGCATAAAGTTCAGGGAAGCTGCTTCTGAGCCATGTAGTAGCGCTGATTCAGAATTAGTGGAGGTCCTGCTCATTGGAGAGGGTAGGATAAAAAATCGAAATATCGAGGGATTCGTAACACTGGAAATGCATTACAAGCCTCACGAAGTGGCTCAAAAACAGACTCCCTGGGCTCTGCACTTTTTACAGAGAAGTGACGAATATAAAGATAAGACTGACAGCACTTCATTTTTCTAGCAGAGGTGAAAGGAACTACTGGCAAAAAGGAGCGTAACAGAACGTAGCTGTAACATTCAGGGCTGAAATCAAGTAACAATGCATTATATATGTCAATGATATAAACAACGGCGTACTATATATCAAAACGATGATTTAAACCATGTGAGGAGATGCACACTTTTCCACGTCACAGGTACAGATCGAGCCTTTACTTCCCTCGCCTTTCTGCTCCTAGGCGGGATCTATGCTGGATGAACAGTGCGCAGAGATCTGAGATTGAGCGAGCGCGTTAAAATTAAATGAAGTGTCATAGTCTAACTTGACGTAAATATCATAAAATGTTTCAGAATATGATTATATCTGCCCAAACATCCGAGTGAAGCATGTCTCTGACAGGAGGAGCTGGTGGAGGAGGAGGAGAGACTGACCACCATAACAAGAGCTCCTCTTATCGTCCTGGAAGGCTCGAACGCCTTCTCTGTCAGAATAATGATCAACCAGGACTTGGTGACTTGCACACGCGTTGAGTGACAGAAAGCAGAACTATTTTTTTGTGCCAAAATCTTCTACGTCACGGCTAATTAATTTCTACCAAGTTGAAGGCAAGACATTCATGCAGCTCGGTGTATCAGTGCGAGTGAGAGAACCTAGAGTGATTGAAATGCTCCATCGATGCCTCGTTCTAGCTTCATGCTTTCTTCCTCTTTCTCATTCCTTCGCTTACGGATTTAGTTATCTGTCCATCTAAAATACAGGCAGTTACGTCTTCATTCATACACTCACACTAACGTTTCTTTTCTAATTTCATTACGCAAAAACTATTGAGCTTACAAGCGATGAATGGTAGAGCCGAGTCACGCTGGGCCGCAGCTGAACAGCAGTCTTTGAAATGTGGGACGAGGTGAATTGAGAAATGTTTGCTTCTAGGCGCTGAACCAAGTGGCATTAGAGAGCGACATCTGGGTACATTTGCGTTTCACACACCGAATGGAGCGCTTTTGTAACGTCCTGAAGCCAGAACATGGAATCTTGATTACCGTTTACAATGTCCTGTGTTTGTCTCTGTGTTCCTGTGGCCTCGTATAATCTAGTATTTGTTCGGACCAGCGTTGTCCTTTTTTTTTTTTTCTGGAAAAGCTTCTTAGCTATGCAAATGGCTTAGCGCGCGGTGCCCAAATTACAAATGATTGAAGTCTGACATTTTTGCCCTCTTCATTCTAAGCAAAGTCCACATTCCTAAGTATAGAGCGAAGCTCTCTAGCAAAGACTACATTCAGTTTGAAAACAACCCCGAATTATTTTCTCGTACTCAATCAAATAAGAATGTCGTCTCCGGTAAGTACCATTTAAAGTTTCCATATAACAAGAAACCAATGGCACTGGACGCCAATGCCGTTTTCATGGAAAATAAAATCAATTTTTGCGCGTGAAAGTGATATCGATAATAAAAAGGTTTGCAATTCAAGCAGAAGCTAGTGTTGCCGAGCTCCTTAAAAAAGCGGCTTACGAGAGAGGCTAAATGACGTCAATGGCTTGGCAAATTTGGACGCCTCAGGCCCTCACTGAATTAAGATTGTACAACGCTTCTGTGTTTCAAGAACCTTAACTGTAAGGTCTAATCACGTTCAACATGCTCCTATACTAATTTTGTTTTTCCCGTTTGGCTGTGCAGACATAAGAATATTCTGTACTAAACAGTGCGTGAATAGGATTGCTTCCGACTGCACTTTTCATAGCCCGTAGTAAAACAATCCCCCCCCCCCCCCCCCCCCCCCCAAGGTCTGCTCTTCAAAAACAAAAACGGCACTCTTGTGACGTCGGTAGGGATTGCGTGCGTATGGGAGTGCGCCGTACGGCCAACTTTCTAAAATCGTAGAACGACACATACTCCCAGCTCGTTAGCATAAACAAAAGCGCCTGTTCAAATCGAGCGACTGTGGGTGTGAAAAGCCCCAGTAAGTGTAGTGTAAGATTAGCTCGCTCAGACTACTACAGCACGGGAAAAGGTACAGAAAACCCAAGGTTGATTTTGTTCCAGCCTTGCGAAGCATGACTGGAACATGTATGATTGCGCGGACATCGCAGGATCTTTGGAGACTCGGTACTTGGCGAGATTACGTCTTGAGCGCCCTCTTTGCTCGTCGCGGGGAAATGGCGGTGAAACATTGCCTGCCTTTTTTTTTTTTTTCAAGCCTTTTTATGAATTTTGGAGTTAAGCTTCTTTTCACCTAGCCGCCAAAATGTGACTCGAGCGGATTTCACAATCCAAACTACTCGTCATTTTAACGGCCGGCCTCGTTTTAGCTTCCCGGTGTTTATTTTTACGTTACTCCAACCAGAAAAGAAATAAAAAGCGGGCTGTAGCGTCGATGTACAATTAGTAATGTCACAGCAGTTCCGACCATCAGGATCCCACTCACTTTATGAAAGAGAACAAGAAATTAAGTACTCTGAAAAATTTGGTTACAGGTTGATAGAGCAACATATGGCCTCTCATACCTTGACGGGGCCTCGATTCTTCAGCTATTTATTGATTATTTTATTAGTTTACATCAATGAAAACAACAACAATGGAACAAGGAGTTTAAAAATTCAGAAATACGATATTTCATCGCAGCTCAATATCGTTTGCTTTCCAATAAGCTGAGTAAACCGATTAATAGGGATAAGTTTTGTACATTGTCAAGTCTCCGGCGCCGCCACCACGCCTTCTTCACCCGGTTTCTGGTGGCGTGTGGGCGAAGTGGACGTTTTCCTTTCCTGCGCTGAAAAGAGTCTGCGGAAAAATCTAGAGGATGCTTAAATTCTGCCTTTAAGAGCGAAATTTTTGTAACGCGATCGCGTTATTGGCTCCCGTCTGCAGCACGCCATTGAGGAAGCACCTTCGCGTGCACGTATATATCTCTCTACTTACGTAATTATTAGTCGTTTCATTCGCACCAGTATCATCTCACACACACTCCTCTCAAGCATCCTTTCAACCATACAATAGTGGCGTGCAGATGTGAGCTACCACGCTGTGCTAGAAAGCAACCGACGTATAGATGTAACGCCCTGGCCTCAACAAAACCGTCTGAACTTCCTTCGATAGATAGATTAACACATCGCGGGCTAGTTGGCTAATCTTGTCCCTGTGTAGCTCGTGCTGTTCTGCTTTCGATAGCTAACTGTTGCAAGTCTAACTTGGAATCCAAGAGTGCGGGGTTCAATTCTCATCTCATATTTCCAGTTCCAACTTGTGCGTTATTCTGTAGCGCATCTGTGCCCCACAACCCGTATGAAGTGTCAACTTGAAAATGCCAGAGACATGCTTGTTATTTTTGGCGCACAATACCAACGAACAATACCGACGCTGTCTTTTTCCTGCTGAACTGGATCTGTAGGTCTCTCGAGTTGATATTATGCGGCATCCAGTGAAAACCAAGCGCCAGCTCTTCTCCATCGCTTCCATCCTACCATCCTCTAGTGCTTTTTATTTCAGGCTTCCACCATTGCCTCCTAAAGTGGTGATTTACTCTATCTCCAGGCCTTTAAATAAATCAGACATAGCCGAGTCGAGGCGCCCTATCGGACTGGAAAGCGGCTGTTTGAGTTATTTGTACGTTAAGGGGCCGAGTTAAGGATTATCGAGTCGGGCTGGCTTAGCCCAAATGCACTGGGCAGGTGGGCTCGGCCAGAACCTCTGGGCAAGCTTTGCCTCCTCGCTTCTCGGACAGAGTCAGGAGGCGGAAATCACAAGCATTCACGCATTTGCTCTTTCTCCTCTCCCGGTTGCCATTGTGGCCTTACTCGACGCTTGTTGTAGCTGTATTCTCAGCCGGACAGAAATGGCTTCGTGTAAACACGGGCGGGACAGGATAACGCAGTCCGACGTCTGGGTCCTCCGACTCGAATCGCTAGCAGCGGGGTATTGTATACACGGCTATTTTCATTCTTCGATTGGTGTATCCTGCGCCTTCGCCACAACTTCCTCCTTTCACAGTAGTCACCCGTCGGCTGCTCCTCGTAGCTTAACTCTTAAGCACACGCATTATTCACACCTTATGGTGACCTCCTCCTTTCATGGCAGTCTCATTCTTTAGCATTCAATCATACCATTCTTAAAGCCTTTTTTTTTTTTCCACTGAAGAGCACCATGCAGAAAAGTTCAGTACTCCTTCTTTTATGTCGGTGGCTGTTGGCTCCCTCATGTGTCTCATAACTAGCTCCTCATTCTCCCTATATTTTTCTGCTGATCCTACTCCGGTGGTGTTTTGGTAGTCTTGATGTCATAGCCAAAGACGGTTATCACGCAGTGCCATCTCTATAAGTGAGATTACGCTACACGTGAACTCAGACACTCTCAAAGCAAGGTTACGCAGAACGCGTATACCTACAAAAGGGCAATTATAAGAAAGACTGTTGCCGTCGATGAGTAGGAATAGCACCAGGCACAAGCACAGCACAGGCTCAGCGCAGGCCCAGCTCAGGCACAGCACAGTCTTTTCATGCATAGTTGCCTCAGGTTACTACCGTGGGCTAACATTTTAGTACAAGAGAAATAACCCGGAGGCTGCTACCACGAGCAAAATCTTGTCTTGCGCCTGTAGAGCCGTGCCTATGTTATAGCCGTGCATGTGTATACCAACAAATGCATAAAGCTATCACAGTTAGCCAAGCATATAAATGGCAGTGTGCCTACATAGGATTGACATGACCAGTGCCGGGTGGGGCTTGACCTTTCGCTTAGGTCATGCCCTTTAACCTTGACCTGTCACTTTGACGTTTACAATGCAAAATTGCCTTCAATGCTAGCGTTGAAGCAGAGGAAACGGCTTGTCCTGCAGCATGCCAGTGTAGTCGCATACCCAATCAAGAAGCAAAGATTTTATTGTGTAGCTGGCTGAAGTGTGTGTTCCATTTCAGCCAAGTACGCAAAGGTAAGCAACAAAAAGAACAATATTTTTTTTTGCGACACTGGAGGTTTAGCTAAAATTCACCTCCTATTTTTTTTTTATCCGCACTCTATTTTAACATAAACATCGACTTGAAGGAAGTTAACCAATTGCGCAATGAAATAGACGTGGTTGTTGTGTTTGGTAGCAATCAAACAAGCACCACGTAATTACGAATGTGGGGCAGAAACAAAGCTGTACATTAGTAAGCTTTAGGATAGCTAAACCCATCAGTAAGGGGAATATGAGAATAGCGAGAGCATATGCGCATACCTAGAATGTAAGCCGCAGCAGCGTAGCAGCATTCCGCACGCGTGCATTGTCGCACTGCAAGTTCCCTATTCTCCTAACCGGTAGTATCTTCCTATCCCAATCTCGCTAATGAGCTGGCCAACTTTGTGCATGCCACAACAGTGATGAATGCGAATAGGTTTCGTCGAGTCTGGCTTCGAATTGCGCGTTGGCAAGGGGTCAGATAAGAAGCTCTAAGCACGCTAGCAAAAGTTGATCAACGCAGTCAGCTCAGATATTTTACCCAAATAATTGTCGGCATGTCGTTGCGATCAATTTTCACAAGGGTTATCAGTGCGCTTCCACGTTTTGTTTAATAGACAATAGCGCTTGTATTCACAAGCTAGCAATAAAGAAACAATATTGAACTTTTCAATAAGCATTCCAGATTAGTTTTCAGCAAAACATTAGTGGGCCGCTCCAACTTCACCTACATGGTAAATGCGAAGTGACTTTATCACCACCTTTTCGTTTCGCGAATACCAATATACTTTTTTCTTTCAGTTTGAGTTTGTTTTAGGGGATAAAGAGAAACAGTATCTGCATCAGCTCCTTTAATTATGGCTTTTTATTCTGCGATTTCGTTACTATATGTTTCTTTTAGTTGGGTTTTCATGCAAAAGAAGGCGCTATGTCTAAACTCTCAGTGGACGCCTTCACTTATCAGAGGTGCATATGTCATTTGTTTAAACCCTATTGCAGATTGTCATCAAGTTCACTAGGAAATAGGTGCTAAATGAAAAGCAAATAGCTATGAACTCAACCTGAAAGCTTCACTAAGTAGGGTTGCTTCAAAATATTCATACCAAATCACCTTTTTTTCCTTAGGTACTGCTGTTCCTAATTTGGATTACGGCGAAAGTTTTTTTTTTCGTCCGAATCAGCTATATGCACTCGGCGTAATAAGCCAGTGGCCGTCAGAGAACAATTTCAGATACACTTGGAGATCGCGATGTGTGCCTAGCTGCTTACCGACTTATAAGCATCAGCCTAAATTGGTTGGTTCACGGTACTCGCTATAAAGGGGAGACACACGCGCGAAACGTTACCATTCAGCATGTGAGAGAATTAGGAGACCCCGCAACGGGCACCCTTGACATCTAATCCGCTAATACCACCCCAGCTTACGAAACGAGCACGAGGACTTTTTTTTCCTCAATGAGGGAGTGACAGCCTTTTGTAAGTGGCCCTGCCAGGCCTTTCCCGTGTCCCTATAGTGATCACATGTCGTGCATCCGCGTGCATCGAGGATGCTGGTGTTACACAAAAATACACGCGCGCCTCGCATAACTCACTTTGGTAAGCCTGCGAACCTGACTATATATACTCTAGTCTGCTTCCCAATGGAATCTCTTTAGACCGTGCCTTCGGTCCTATGCTCCTGGAGTCTGTGTTATTTCCGAACTCCCTGGTCAGAAAAGTGGATTCGGCGCTGTGTCTTCTCGGGACTTACTACAGTAAGCCGTTCCTATCGTGACCCCGTTTGGCAAGGCACTCCCTGCGGGCTCTCGGAGACGACTGGTTTAAGCAGGTAGATTCACATTTCTATTTGTTTATTATGTCGCGTTGTGTATGATTACTGTTGATCGTAAAAGTGTATTGGGTTTGACGGCGCAAGAAAGCTTGACCTTTGAGTTGATTTTATTTTAAGTACTTTTAACCTCCTTTTTTAAAGTTACTATTAAATAGCCGGAAATTCCTTATCATAGCGACACTCGATATTACGATCTGGGAGTTGAGGCTAAAAAAACGAGTGCCACGCATCTCTTTGCACTGTGGGTAGCACATAAGATAAGGCTACACTACCCCGCACGCACCAAGTGAATAACAAATCGCAAACGATGCCCTTGGGTTTAGCAGGACCTGTTTGAGTGCTGCAGGACCATCATCGATAACGTGCTTTCGGCCTGCTGCTTCAGCTGCGGTCAAAGTCTGCTTTTTATTTTCAAGACATTTCATACCTGTGAAACCCGGGCATCGTTCATGCTTTCAGCTTGTGCCCACTGTTGCATCGTTCAGTACCCTGTGGCGCTGAGGATCCAACCTGCATTTCCTGCTTACCAGACAGATGCTCGTTCTCTGAGTAACACTTGCGATAGATAGGCGTGCATTGTTGCCCTGGTTGCCTCAAGAGCAGTGTAACTGTTGAAAAGAAGTACTAATGCTTTGGTACCATTTTAAACAAAGCTCGTGCAAAGATGTGAAACTCAAACCTCTACAGTGCTGTGCGGATCAAGTACCACAAATCATGCTTCGCTACCACTACGCTCCTTACATTTTGAGCCCTTAATATTGAAAGTTTGGTGCCTGTAAAATCCAACGCTAGGATGCCGTCAGGCGGAGACCACAGCTTAAAGCGGCTTCTTTCCTGCTCAGTTACTTTTTCGCGTCACTCCTAGTCCGTGCCTTTTCTTCTATGCATCTAAGGGCGAAATGAGACCACATGGCAATTCCTTTGCTGATGCATCCTCATTTATTCTGGTTTTCTTTCCCGCTATTTTATTATTTACTTATGGCGTGGCTATCGGGTCTTTGAGCGGTGATGGCCAAGAGAGCCGCTTTCATAACTGCCCTCTAGGGTGCCTTCATAGTGGCTTTTCCTGCGCGAACCGTTTGTTTATTATTTATTTTTTCTTTCGACATCCAGCTAAGGAAATGAGTGGAGAGGGTTGTTTTTGAATACAGGCTTGGATGCCGCCACTGCAGGCACCGCGTGCACGTGAGCACTCATTGTATTTGTTCATTCTGTTCCGCCACTTGTTGTGCAATTATTCTTTTCCGGCTCTTGTTTTGTGGTAGCGCTAAGATCCTGATCAGAAACCATATCCTCCGCCAGGCAAAGCAGCTCCCTTGGCGCGCATAACGTGTTTACGAAACGGCGCGATCATGGTCAAGCCCACTCGGGGAGGCGAAAGACGCAACGTGAGCCGAACAGAATGCCAGCGAGAGGTCGCGATTTAAATGCGGTCGAAACGCATTAAGAACGGCAACGCGTGATTTCCCCGATTGTGTCCTTGAATAGAAATTACATTCTTCAACGAAGAACAGGACACTGGTCTGGTTCTTTTTTTATGGACGTTGTCACGTGGCCCTTTAAACAGTTGTGGTATCCGCAGCTCCGAGCTGACATGAGCAATATAATGTGCATTTTTTTTCTATTGAACTATTTCAGGTAGGTACAAAATTGTGAGGTGAGATATTGACATTGGTAAATCAATATAGGATGAAAAAAAAAATAGATATACATATTGGCTGAAATAATGCCGTCAAAAGCCCACTCAGCGATTTAGATGTATTACGAAGCACGGTGGAAGGTGTATGCAACGTCCGCGAAGAAGTCAAGAATTGAAGCTCGGGTGGCAGAATGTGGGCCAGAGGTTGCATGTTAGCAGGTGCTTAAGTCATCCTGAACTGTTCGGGAACGCCGCGTCATTTTTGGAAATGGGGCACTTTTCACGCAATGGTTTGCCCACTATCATTATGTGTGGAACTTTCTACGGAGCAATCATGGCCGGGAACCGCCTTCTTGAACACAAATTTGGTCTTAATACCTGATATTAAAAAATTCGGAGAGTCATTTAGTTTTGGAATACGTTCTCTTGCATGCCTAGTAACCACACAGATAACAATGATTTGTTGTTATGCCCTTTAACGCGGCAAGCGCCCACAATCACGACAATAAAGATATGGGGCAAGCACGCAGGATACTGAGCAGAAATTTAGCAGATAAATAACTCAAACAATTCTTTCAGAGCTACTTCCTTGCAAACGTGAATTTCAACGATTCTTGTGCATTTCATTACGGGACCAATATAATGATCGTTTGGCAATGTGACCACTCCCCAAAAATCAGCTCTGATGTTGTTCTCGACGAATTTGGCTGTGGCGAAAGAATTTCTTTTCCCGTGCAACGGATCAAAGCACTGGTAATTTAAAATTCTCTCTTCTAATACCTGCCGAATTGTAAACCAGAGAGAATGTTGTGGGTTTATAGGGTAGTTGGTCAGCCAAGCAATACACAAGGAAGTTCTCACTCCTCTGAGGTGGAGGATGAGACTAGATGGCTTAATTCAGTTCTTGTTAACATGCGTTGCAGAAAGTTGTGGATATGCCACGTTTCTCGGCAAGCGCAAGGTCGGCAATCCACGGTCGAGGGTAAAACCAGGGTGTGTGTGTGTGTGGGGGGGGGGGGGGGGGGGGAAGGGACTTGCAGCGTCGATGTGATCGGGTCTCCACTCAGAGAGCGGGCGAGAGAAAACGACACTCTAATACGAGAGAGAACATGGAGGCTACATCGGGGAAGGAATATTTGTACAAATAACTGTATCTTGAATCCTCGAATCAAGTTTTATGAGCGTTAGCTATTGGTCTCAACCGCAGTACCCGCTGCAGCTTCGAGCTTGGCTCGCTTCCGCACTTGATAAGCTTTTCGGCAACGGGATAGTCTCGCGTCTCTTTGTTCGTCAGTCTGCCCTGGACAGCCTGTCAGGCACGGCTGTGGTTAGCAAGATGGCGTATGTGCATGGCGTGTTTACCTATGTCAAATGAAGGAGAGACGCTGATTGATTCCGTGCAGGCGA
The DNA here is from genome assembly GCA_023969395.1 of Amblyomma maculatum. Lineage (NCBI taxonomy): Eukaryota > Metazoa > Arthropoda > Arachnida > Ixodida > Ixodidae > Amblyomma > Amblyomma maculatum. The sequence goes on along the minus strand of JAJIZL010019351.1, from coordinate 736,895 downwards.
TGATGTTCAATGCACAGGGCGAGAATGTTTTTGCACTTGGAACATTGCCGAAGACGACGATGCTTACTGCCCTACGCGTAACAGTGTTGCCGTTTTACACGAGGCGTTATCGACTGCTACGAAAACATAGTGCTATCATGCATAGGCACGAAGATGAAGATGACGATGTTTTCTGCACAGCATGAGATTTCAAGCTCACAAATGCACCATCCACTAATCTTGAGGTTTGTGCATAGGAACAGTCGAGCTAACGCTGTAAAAAGCACTCAAACTTAACAAAATACATAGTAAACAGCTAAAAAGTACCTATCGGAAACAAGCATGCTCTCTTCGACTGAACGAAGAGCGGACATCGTTTGCACACTTCGATGGTAGTAAACGGAGAATCTACAGCGTCTCTTCAGATAAGAAAAAAAAACAGATGTATAAAACGATATCATCCAAGTATTTCACAACCAAAGCTTTCAGAAGAAGACGACGGAGTTGTGGAAAGTTTGTCAATTTTCTCTTTTTCTTCACTGCGTCCTTTAGTTATTCATTTATATAGTTTTCGCATTCAAAAGCCAGCATCAATACCAACGAGCCATTTACTTTCATTGATTCATTCCATTTAAGTAAATGCAAGTTGGTTTGAAGGAGGAGCTACTGAGGGGCGTACAGATACTTATCGGCCGCGTCACAATCACAATATTCTCAAGGTGGGCAGCGCAAGTGAATTTACCTACCCCCTACCACGCTGCCAATGGCACAACAGGCTTGTCTAAATTGATCAGTTTGACACCATAGATGTTAATAATTCGTTTAAAACAAAATAAAAAATGAAGATTGCATGGCGATTTACCACACCGCTGGCTGCTGAGCTGACACTATGCAGATGTTAACGCACTTAATGCCCCTACACTTCAAAATTTAATCAAAATAAACATAAATGCCGATACGCTAATAAAGTAAGACAAAAGCGTTGAGCAGTTCGATTACGCATTAGTTATGAGGTCGGAATATATTATACGATGTTGTTACATGATTTTTACTATTTTTTGTGGAGCTATTACGGAAACAGCTGCAACGTGGTGGGGGAGGGGGAGGGGGCGGTCATTCGCACACTCACATTACTCGAGTAATGTGGATTTGAAATGAGATTACAAAAATATTTGTCGGTTAGTGTCTCGGATGAGCATGGATTGATGTAATAGCTGGAGCAGGTGCTCATTTAGCGCGCCAGATCTGTTCCTTGAAGACGTGTGGCGAACACTGTCAAGGACATATCCGCGTTACTGCGCTGCAACAGGCGAGTTCAATGACACCGTACAATTGTGACTGCATCTCGACAGTTGCACATTGAAGCGAAAGAAACAAAAGTTTTAACGGAGCACCCAACACGCAGCATGTCAAAGTAGAAACAGACTGATTCATCGACAATGAATGGTAGGCAAGCGAAACAATAGATGATCTTCCAGCTGCTATTGAACGTATACCACAGTCCCTGAGCAACTGCCGGCCTCAGGTTAAAGGCTCCTTATTAGTTGTATGGCTGGCGGTCGACAAGTTGTGCAGCTCCATTCTGTAGTTATCTTTCTGACAAGCTATTCTGGCCCTATAGTGTCTTGCTGGTGAGCGTAGTCACCCGCTCAAGATAGCGGGAGGCTCGAGATGAATTGATACGGGCTTCGTGACTAAACAAGGTAAGTGGATGACGATGGCAGGAAGGTATGTACAGATGTAGCGGTGACATACGAAATCATCAGAGTACCAGCCGCTTCGTAGGCGTTCCTACCGTCTAGGCCGAGAAGTTTTCAACCACATTGCAGACATCGAAATCATAACATTAAAGAACGGAGCAAATAACGAAATACTGGCTGCTCCGTGAAGAGGCCACAGAGCGAAGCAATCATAAATTATAACGAGTGAATGAGAATAGACGGTTGTCCACACGGTCCTGCCAGTCTATCTGGCTTTTAGTTTAATATTTCGCCGCAACACGGTGACAGTTGTATCTGTTGGTCACTACTCCATCATTACAGCTTAGGTTTCCTGTGGCTTTATGTTGCTTCCTAGCTAGACAGCTTGATCGCGAAGTAGCAGCGGAGCAACTAGATTTTGAAATTTAAATTAGTAGCAACAATGCTACCTGAGCGCCCATTCATAACGCGTGTATCGTTGCCGTTAGACAAAGAAGCATGGCTTGACAAGGTCCTAGCTTCCAGGAGGCTATACGCATGTCTCCGTGCGGCGTCTTGCTATTAAAAATGCCGGAGTATAAATCTAAAGGCAAGGTAGATCAATATGAAGCAAGCACGACAAGCAGGTTTTCGCCTTTATGAGAGTGAAATCTTGGCTTAGAACAAAACGTTAAAAGTCATCCTGCTCAGAACTACGCAGGCAACTGAATAATTGCCATTCAAAGCTGCATAGCATTGACGCGTATGCTAAGTGTAGTAAATGAAATACTACGCTGTGTCTAAGAGAACTGGAGGTCAAAAAATGACACCGCGTAAGGTTGTCTTGTGTGACAGTACTCCTCCTAAGGCGTTTATTTCTCTACATCAACGCTGTCCAAAGACTGCTTTAAAAGGTGTCCGTGCAATATATTCGATGATTCCGTGCTGCAACGGAAGGTTGATCTTTATAACAGATGCTCTCGATCATCTTCCTGTAATTATCTGCAACGTAAGCGTTGAAAGCACCTTTTAGTTTATGCGCAGCAAGGAGAAGCTGAAGGACACTTCTCGACCTTCAAGCATTAGCGTGAAGTCCTCTTCTGGCAGCTACATGGAATAAGAACGGAGTCATATTCTGCGTCGGCCGAATCCGTGTAGATCTGTAAACTATGCAGAAAGATGACAACGAGAAGAAAAGGCAGAGTAATATCAAGCACAAAATAAGCAAACAAGGGGACGAGAGGTAAAGTGATATCAAGCAACAAATCAGCAAACAAGGTACACGCCTTCGCATGTTCGCATAGTGACGTCAACAGTGGTTCAGGACGTTAATAAAGTTTTGAGCTATTGCAGAAATAGCAAGCAGCTAGAGCCTCTGCGATCGCCGCGAGCAAGATGAAGGTAGCTGCTGTAAATCGATTCTCAAGGCATAGTTTTATGACTTTTTTATTACATCGTAGCAACGCCGACGCTGGTCCATATTGCTTGTTTGCCTTAAGGGCAGAAGAAGTGAAGGACTGTCTACAATTTTGGGAGCGCTGGATTGTTAGGTTGAACACGAAACAAAAATGAAAATCAATGCATTTGTCGAGAGAAATACCTTGAAGATGAATTATTTGAGTTCAATAATGACTAAAAAAAAAGATACCGAAATGAAATGTCGCTTTAAATATTACCTAATACGGAATCGAGTGGATCAATAAAAACATACAGATATTATAATATATATAATTTAAGAATATATAAAAGATATATAAAAAATACAGATAAACCTATATAAGCCGCCACTTGACTGAAACTGTAGTTTCCTTCCTGAACATGGATGTGTTCTTTCACAATTTAGCTTAGCCTCCAGTTGCGTTTTCTATTCCGTTTCGTTCAGTTCAATCTTGTAACCTGAGTTGCGCACATGTGGTGACTCCCATAGCAATCACTTCGGACGTCAACAGCACGATGAAATACGCAAAAAGTAATGACATTGAATGTCGATAAGTTTTTACTAATTTTACCGCATTCGCGAGAGGACAACCGGCTGATTTAAAAAGGCCGCATCATTTTGAAGAACATGCGACAGTTTGCTGCTAAAACGCCGCATATCTGGCATTTGTGTCTGTGGAGCTGAAGATTTGAAAAAGTGTTTCATTCAATCGTGGAGGGGGGGGGGGGGGGG